>OY740767.1:41605275-41798920 GCA_963513935.1 Aphrophora alni
CGGACCCTTCTCTACAAACATTTCTGTTACAGTCGTGGCACACCCGAAGATGGCGACAAATCTTAGGAAAAGCTTAACTTTCATTGGCTATTAATTTAGAAGAGGAGACCCCTCGCGACATGTCGAGTTCGCTTTCACATAGGGAAACTTCCACAGATTCAAGGCTCTACGTTGGTTTGATATCAAATAAAACACGATGTTTTGGTCCACTGCATCCGACGTTACTTTTATAATTCTATTTTGTAAATCTTTGAATTGTTTTAAATAAATGACTGAATTATTAAATAGAGGTGATGGCTAAGTTTAGTAAACAACCCTGTGTGGCATTATGTTACAAAGCCAACAAAAACAACTATTGAGCATTACATTTTGTATAGGATCTGCTTGTATGACATTATATATATGATGGAGCTGAGCAAGTACCACGATGGCGATCATCAACTTGTTTTTATTGTTTATGTAATTTTCTTCCGGAAAGTTTTACGTAGCTGTAATGTTTATTTTAACGTTGTTTTAGTGAGTAAAAGCGCAGTCTCGTTGCAATAAACACAAACTGTCAACTTGTGATATGGAGTGTAGTGTTGTCCCCTACTTTATCCTGAAACTAAAGCAATTATTCATTTACTCTACCTTTCTTTTTCACTGTCTGTTTCTCTTTCTGAACCAAATCCAGAAAGTCAGAGGAAAAGAACGTTTGTAATGTATAAATTTCTACAGCCTAAACTTCCAGTCCGAAGTCTGATTTATGACTTTTGTTTGAAACAAAAAGTCGAAATGATAACATCCCCTAAGATGTTTCTGGAATGATGTCCTTCTTCTGTCTGGTGGTATGAAACAAGTGAGACAATTATTGTATTACAGTTGTTTATGTGGTCGTATTTTGGTCATATCTCATGTCATACCTCCCCCCCCGTTTAAAAAAATTAAAAATGTGATTATAGTTGACTTAATATTAAAATTAAAATTTCGCCAGGTCAAATTTGGTTAAAATGTATCTTCTATTGAACTATATAAAAGGTATTGGCTGCTGTCTTTTAACAATTCCAGGTCGGGATTTATTAGTAAGAAAACAAAAAATCGACCACGAACCCGTTCTAAAAACCCTAATTTCAAAAATCTGTTCTACTTAATTTAAATTATGAAACGTTTAACTCAAATAATTGTACAAAAATAAGGTTCAGGAAACATTTGTAATGAAAGAAAATGAACATAGACTGCCGTTTTCTAAATCTTAATTTCAATAAAAACTTTATGATTTATTTATGCATTGAAAGAGTTTATGGTTAAGTTAGCTTAGTATTATTAAAAAATATTTAAAAAATTCAAAACGTTATTCAATCCCTCCTCTACCAACTTAACTTTCATACGAAGTCCATGTGAAAAAAACCTCTGCAATAAAAAATTTTGTATTTTTATATATTTGTCACAATTAAATTGATTCGAGACATTTTTTAACATGGCGACGATTATTGTAATGTTTGGTTTTGTGGATAGTTATATGAGAAAGTTAGTGCAATGTTCTTGTACCAGTTTTTACCAACAGATGGTACGGAACATTGTATCGTTTTATAAATTTTTACATTTTACTAAAATTTGATCAAAATTGGTTAACATACTTTGATCTTCTAGACAGCGTACGTGGTTAATTTTCATCTTACAATTGGCATTTTTGTTGTTTTTTGTCGAGTTGGAGAACGATCCATTTTATAAAAAGTATTAGCAAACATTAACTTTAGCGAAAATGAGTCATTAGTTTTGTTGTAAGTGTACAGTATGAACGACAGGCAGAATAATTGAATTTTACTTTTTACACCTACTGTATAATAAAACTGTTTCTATAGTAAGTATATATAAAACAATAAAAAATCAAGATAATATTAACCCGATAAATACAGTATTGAACTACAATTAATTACTAAAACCAATTGCCATTATATGTTGACTGGATATATGAAGTGATAATTGGATAATTCACAGATGTGTTGGCGCTAACAAATTATAACACAGATATTGCATGTTTACACTGCACATGCAATGACTGCATCACAGGTCAAGCTTTTAATTTTGAATAAGAAACGATGACAAAAATAGTTCTCGTTATCTATTTATTGCGTCAGTACGCTTTTATTTCATCCATGTAAAAATATATTCCTTGATTATGGAAGCGAATTGCTGATGTCTTGCAACCATTTACAATTTCGTCTGTTACTGCAAAACGCGCGTACCAATCGTTGTGAGCTTCTTTGTAGGTTTTTTACTTCTCACAAATATACGTAGTATAAGAATAGTTATAAGATGAATCAAGGAACGTAGATGTAAAATTTTAGCAGATAAAATATCCCTTTCGAGATCACGAAGTCCAAAAAGAGGTTTTACGAGTTTTAGGTTTAGTTTTGTAATTGACAAATATTTCTATCTCTATTTTTACACCGCGTTTCATCATGAAAGACCTCAGGACTTTCTACGTCCATTAGTCGTTCTCGTCTATACGTAAGAACGATAGCGGCCACAAAAATTAAGATTTGAACTTCAAATTTGGTGTAACGAACCACAATGTGATTATGTAAAATCCTCTTGAAATTCAGAAAAATAACCAAAAGAAAAATATAAAAGAGCGGTAATTTTAATTAGTTTATTGTTCATATCTCGTGTGTTATTCAACTTATAACTTCCTAAATTATATTTTATAATATAAATTTGAATTCTGCATATAATGGTACCAATCATACCTCTCTAGGATAACAAATAGTTAAGTTATTGTTAAAATGTAATTTGAAACGTTTACCTCCCAAGAAAATGTAATGTTCACATTGTTACAAGATCCGGCAGAACATACGAGCGCAGAGAGTGAAGGTACCCACAACTTAGAGGGATGCAATAAGCGGAGCCTAATTGAGTGGAGACTATTTAATATATATACATCTACGAGGCTCGTTAGAGGCGGAAAAAATAGTAATTTACACAATTACTAGATTCAAAAAACCTGTATAACAACTGTTGTATAGAAACATACTCTACTGGAAAATTTAGTACTATTTTAACATCTCTTAAATTTTCCAAAACCAATTTTTTGAGTAATAGATTTATTGAACCTGCTTTAATTACATTGTACCTCGTATGATGGGCTGGGTTAGTACCACGATGGCGCCTATCTACTTGTATGGAAGTATGTCTGCTTGTTGTATGTCATGTCCAGTACTCTACATCACAAACCCGTGGACCGAGTTTAATCAAATTAGGTATATAGGATATTTTGATCATTTTTTGGAACTTTTTTTTTTTCATTTTTGAAAACTCAAATTATGGTATACTCAAAATTGGTTTTAACAATTATTGTAATGTATTGGTAGCAATTTGTCCAACCATATCGGTTCGTGAGTATTGTTAAAAAAAAACAATATATTGTTCATGAGACTTTTATAAATACTGTATTTCATTTTTCGAAGTCGGCTCTAAAGATTTTGTTCAAAATGTAATTTGGGATTATTGACCCAAACCCGTGTCCAAAATGTATGTGAAAAAATTGTAGTTTTGGAAAAATGAACTTTGACCATCAGTTATTGTTAAGATGTAAAGTTAGTGTTTAAACAAATACGACTTAGGTTGAGGACGTGTTTGTGGCAAAAGCGAAGCAAGTGTAAGTCCTTATTTAAATACAAACGTATTTATGGATAAAGTCCATTTATGGATCCCAAAGTCCATTTATGGATCATATTCACTTTTGAATAACAATTACAAGAATGACATTTTTGGAGATGATTAGTTTTTATTTGGTTTTGGGGATGAGTGAGTTTGGTGATATTTTTGCACCTTTTATTAAGTGATGTTTTGTTCGAGTGATATTAACATAATTTTTGTTGCAAAAATAAATCTCAAATTGTTTTAAAAAGTGATATAATTTTCCATTTTGGCTTTTGTAGATCACTTTTGGATTGGAATCTATATTTGTATTCAAACGATTTTTGTTAATTGGTTGTTCTTCTTAGTTAAATTTTTGAGCAGTGTGTTTCTCTGACTTGCTACTTGTTCGTTAAGTTGTTTTGTCAAAATAATTCCAGTCTGTTCTATTTGTCTCATGTAGTTATTTTAATGTTTGAGTTGTCGTAAAACAGTTTTTTTTATCGATTTGTTTAAAATTTCGCATAAGTATATCACACAATGTGAAAATAAATATCGTGTATGCAAATAAAATAGCGGCTATTTAAATTAAAACACAGTTCTTATTTTTATAAAATACATTGTTATTACAACATATATATTACTAATTCTATTCACTTTTAAGCTAGTAATAGAGGAAAAGATAATCAACAATAAAATATCAAAAAAGAAACAATGTTCACTAAATTGGAAATCACTACCGCTATGCATTTTAGGCGCCGTCAATGAAAGTTTCATTAGGATTCCAGAAAAAGAATGTTGTGGTATTGTAAGAGTCGTTCTTTTAAGTAGTTCCACAAAGGAACTACTAAGGAAGTTAGTTCCACTTACGGTTGGATCTGGGTATCTTTGCGGGAAGTCTTCATATATTCACTTCCCTCCCAATTCATCGACCAGCACGTTCTTTGTTCAACATATGTTTCACAAGATTAGCATATTGTGAAGTTGCTCTATCTTGCTATAAGATGCAAACTCCATTTCTGGATCTGTGAGGTGTGGAATCACGTATTGATTCCATACACCATGGTGTCTAGCTCCATTCATTGTGCTCGCAGAAATATATAGGTTAATACTCCATTAACTGTCACTGCTACCCTGTTAGTTATTAATATATAATAATAATTGAAATTTTGTTGACTTATGAAGGCATTATAGTAAACGTTGATTCGTCAGGAAACACAATTCAACGATGCCATTCAGGGTCAGTCACATAATGTTCAATGACTTTAGAACAAAACTCCAATCTATCTGGGTCATATTCAAAAAACCGTAGGCAGTGTGACTCTTTTAGAACATCACGTCACTTTTTCTAATGATTCTATAAATCGTAGATTTGGTCACACTCTGTAGATTGGTGTTTAAAGTCAATTTTCTAATCAAATTCTGTTGTGGAGAAGATTTTAGTAAGATAGCACAAATATTTTATTCCATATCGACCTCAGATTGTCGACTGTATTTTCCACTACAACTTCAGTTTTCAGTCGAAATGTTTTCAACTATGATATTAATATGTGTGTTGTTTGTTCAATATCTGGATACACAGCTTAAAATCGTCTTCTAGCTTGAAGATCATGATTAAAAGTGATTGCGCATAAAAATCACATTACTTTATGACAAAAGAAGTTAACTAATCCATCGGTTTAATATAGTACAATTTAAAAATTACTCAACAATGCACCATAAAAAATATAAAAATTGGTTTTTGAAATGCACATAACGTATCTGATAACAAAAATAAGTTTATTTAATAAAACTAAACTGTATTTATATTACATAGCTGCCGTTTTATTTGCACGAAGGATATTTACTACTGTGGTAGACTTTTTTTACATATCTAGTCTACAGAAGTTATACAATTTATTTTTATTGATCATACAATCCAGATTATACGAATGCATGTGTTTTAATTTCACAAATTAAGCTTTGTTTTGAACAAAATCATATAAGAAACGTTCAGGCAAGTAGAAGATTACCTAACTCTGATAAGCTCTCTAAACTGTGACGGGCTCACGATCACAGTCGGGATTCTGGTTGAATCGCCGAGCCTGTCAGTCTACTGGTTGCCAATTTGTGGCACACGAAGCTCAATAAAGAATTGTTCGTCATACTTGAGATTTGAATAACTGCTTGGAACCAAACAGGTCATGAATTGTGTTTTTTCAGTAGTGTTCCGTAATGTGGTAAAATGCATGTATTTCTCTAAAACGGTACATTAGTGCTTATATACCGTCATATTTTGGTTGTGGTAGAAGTATATAGTGACAATATTCATTTTAAATTGTAAGTTTCCAGATTATTAAATTTTAAGGTGAATTATAAAAAATGGTACGTTTGTTGGTTGGCCTTTTCCGGGGTGGGGTGGGGTCACTAAATATTTAGTATCGAAGATCCACACTTCGGAACGCAAAATAGCGGTTGCAAATAGGTTAACCAATTTTACCTCTACTATTAAATACATAAAAAAAATTTATATACATGTTTCAAAACAGACAGTAAGCAAATTAATAGGATTTACTTGTCAACCTGAATCTCTAAAAGACACACAAAACACGTTATCTATAGGCTGTGTTCAACTGTGTGTTTTATTTACGTCAATGAACAAGTATAAAATGTTAATGCTCAAAGCCTGAAGATGTATGAGTGGAGACAAAATGGTTGATGCAACTTAAATAAAAAAACTGTGATTGATTATCCAAAAGGCATTTATATGGAATATATTAGTTGAAAATTAGATTTATACTGTGATTGCCATGCTAACGAAGGCTGTTGAACAACCGACGGTTATCAATAAATTCTTGTAACAAACATGTGTCATTCTTTAAAAAAAAAAAACTCTACTCATATCTATTACCATCGACAATTTGTGATACCGAAATTGTATTTGATGTAATTACTAATTAAACATATTGTTTAATACAATTAAATTTTCTTGCTTTCCTCAAATTTAATTAAACCTTATAAAACAAGCCATAAACACTATTTCAAAACAATATTTTATTAACAATAAAACAGGTTTATAAAAATGAGTCACCAAGTTTGCAGAAAACATAATTTAAATTGTCTATTATGTAAAACGTCCGTCGTTGAATTGATGACTCATAAAACTCCGTTGTACATTTATCCCTTGGGAATGTTTAATCAGACTAGTCCCTAGTGATTTATATTCCTTCCCGTGTATTCCCTGAAGGATTTATTCCATTTCATGCATTGCTTCAGAAATGAAAAGTAGCAAAAATTGAAGTAAAACGTAAAAAATTGATCATGTAGTAGTGTAACTGATGGATAGATTTTAGTGAATTATATATCTTCACAGAAAAAATGTGGGCATATATTGATAATTCGTCACAAGGTTTTTAATATTAAAATGTAGTGATACAATATTGTGGTATCTTGTAAAACACTTTCACTATCTAAAATTATTTATTATATGGAGAAACATCCTGAGGTGCTTACCGTAGTAAGCTTAGCAATCCTAAAGAACCTAGCTGGATCTACACCCTTTTCCATCTAGTTTTGGGTTAGATCAATCTCTTTCATCTTTCCTATCAGTTCTCTTTCCTGACCAACTCTTGTTCTCGTACAACCCTGATACTATAGATTATTCGAGAGGGGAGGTATCTTTGTTTTATGTTCTATCCTCCTTTTTTTTAGAAGGCGATGATGATTGAAAGGTTTTTTGCCTTTAAATTCAAGAAATAATATCCTCGTATATTGAAAAATATTAAAAAAATTAGGTGTTTTATTTTTAGATAAGTTGGCAACAAAATGTTTTAACCTCAGGAGGATTTGGCTACAAATGTTAAATTTAATTTTAGTGAATTTGTAATCTTTACAGACAATCTCTGGGCGTACATTGACTTAATCCATAGCAGGGTTTAATATTATAATTTACAGTGATACGATTATAAGCGCCTGTAAAAGCCGTTCATTATCCTAAAAATTTCCTTTACAGGCTTAGCAATCCTGAAAGGACCTAATTCCCTTTTCATGTAGTGTTGAGTTAGATCCCTCTCTGTTATCTTTCCTATCATGTCTCTCTCCAAGTTCGGTTTTCTGAAGACCCTGATACTATTTGATTATTCGAGGTCTAGGGGATCTTCATTTTGTGTCCTTTTCTCCTTTTTCTATAAGGCAATGATGACCGATAATCTATTTGTATTTAAGCATCAAGAAAAGAAAAGAAAATTTAATGAGGGATTTTATTTTTAGATAAGTTGGCAACAAAATGATTTAACCTCAGGAGAAAATGAGGATAAATGTTAAATTTAATTTATTTTTCAAGTACACAGAACAGAAAAAAGTGTTTTTGTCGATTAAAAATACAGTATTTTAATATGGGGGGGAATTCATTTACAATTCTTCCGAGTAAATAAAATAAATTATATTTTATGTGATATCTGTCAAACAGCTTAGCTGATTTTGATTAAATTTGACTTTTTTTGTCGTATTGTTGATATTAAATTTGGAAGACACTTAACTAAAACTAAAACTAAAACTAAGTCTATCGATTAATCTAAAATATATTCTATAGATTTTGATAAAATTTGAGAATATATACAAAAAATATCGGAATAGAAGTATAAATAAACTATTGATGCTGTTGAATGTCTGAAAAATCAGCACGGACGATTGTGATTATCTTTCAGTAAAATTTGAGGTCCAAATTCAAAGCACGTAAATGAAAGATGTGGTTCGTCAGTAAACCACGTTGTATTAATTTTGGTTATTCTAAATATTATTTTATATGAATTATAACATGGATTTAGGTTAGGTTATTAAACTTCGCTAAAATCGATATCCCATTAAACGATTTTAAGATACCTATATTAGTTTCCAAAACATCATTAAATGTTCGTTTACACTTTTTTACTGACTTCCAACTCTATGACTTTGTAGGAAAAATACGTCAAAAATTTTTTTTTTATTTGCTTTGGTGTTTGTTTTGTAAATGAGGATCTCTTGTTAACACTGCAAAACTAGAAATATTAGAAAGGAAAACTAGTAAAATAAAGCAAAGGTTAATAAAAGAGACACGAGTTGTTAAAACTACTACAACTATTACATGATCAGAAAACTGTAGGTTAACACACTAAACATGGCCCATGGTGTTTAAGTCATTCATGTTCTACGTTTTATTAATTGATCCTTACTTTTAAAACGTTCTGTAATACTTTTGATACAATTTGTGGTAAATTACTTACATTTAATGCTTTACAAAAAGCAATACACTTCAAATTTCAATTACTCTTTACAACAAGGATGTTTTGGGTTTGCTCTTCCGCAGTTACAACTTTCTAATTTTTCCTTCAGACTGCGCTTTTCTTTCAACACCGAAGAAAAACATTTTCTAAAGTGACATCGTTATAAGTAAGATGGCGGCGAATGGAAACAGATAAATTGAAAAGCTTCATTAAACTGTAATCAATCTTTAAAGAAACGCATTCGTACCATATGAACATCTTTACTATTTGAATCAATAAAGTGCAAGCTTGACGATGTTCCATCACTCTTAACCCTTATTTAACTGTTAAATGCGAAAATATCTACTCTCTCTCTCTCTCTCTCTCTCTCTCTCTCTCTCTCTCTCTCTCTCGTTTATATAACGCTTCGCTTATACCTCGTTTATGGAAATACTTAACCTTTCCTAACCTCTTCTAACGTAACCTCATTTTACTGTCACAAAATTTACTCTCAATCTCTCTCTCTCTCTCTCTCTCTCTCTCTCTCTCTCTCTCTCTCTCTCTCTCTCTCTCTCTCTCTCTCTCTCTCTCTCTCTCTCTCTCCTCTCTCCCGTTATGGAACTCGTTGCCATAATGTATAATCAATCGATAGCCGTGCCCAATTTACAAATTATAAATTGTGTTACATGAATGGAATAGACATTGATTGATATTAGCTCGAAGTTGGTGAGGAAAGGATTAGTTTTGTATAAATGTATGATGTATGAATATGAGTGTGATTGTAAGTATTTATAACAATTTTAATTATTAAAATCGTTATTTTATTTTAAAATCATTTCCAAATCAATATTTATTTTATTTTTCATCTTTAAAATTGTGATTTATTTTCAAAATGATCAAAAATATTGCAAAAACTTTCTCATCATCTATCTTCAAAACTAAATAAAAACTATTTGTCATCAAAAATGTCATTTTAATAGTTACAGTCAACAATTTAAAATGATCCGTTAATGCCGTCTTTAAAAAAAATATTTGAATAAGGGCCTAACCTGCTTTGCTTGTGAAATAAACACATTCTCGTAACTCATATTTAGTTAAAAACTAACTTGAACATTTTTAACTAACTTTTAAATAATGTGCCAGTGTAGGTTAATTTTTAATTTTCCAAATTAGTACTGATTTTGCACAGGCTTTGGTCAAAATCTTCACATTCATTTAAATTTAAACGAAATCGGTACTGCGGAATTAGAGAAATTAACTATTTTATAACATAAAGATATTTTTTGTTTTTCCCCGCGATAACTCACGAACCGACAATTTTTAGAACTGTGGTGACTAAAAACGTTTTGTTTGTGTCCTCAGAGGCTATATTTGAGACAGCTACTTTCTTATTTTGAGTTATTAAACAAGAACAAAATGTCCCTTGGACTGTAGACCACATACAGCCAATAGACAGACATTAGTTAAATAGACATCGTTCCAAAAACCACTTTTTGGACGCAGGAGATTTCAAAACGAATATATTCACACAACAACTACTTATCAAATTTTTTACCCAACATAACATTTTATACTACGGTGTATGCTGAAATGTATTTTACATTGTTATAAATGTTTATAAACTCACTGTAGATTTGTTTTGAAGGGACGATACCTACTCCTTAATTTGTAGCTTTATTAATTACACCAGTTAAGTAAACAAATTGGTCCAAGGGATGAAGACCTAATCTCCTGTGGTGACATGAGGATAAAGCAATAAGAACCTCCTTGATGAGCTCTGGTCTGCTCCCGTAGGCGCTTCACAGCTTGGAGGGATCAAAGCAATTATAGACAGAATAGATTGACTCGTAAATTAATTATTCATGAAGGTCTACAATACCCTGAAGGCTAGGACTTAGTAATAATCCTTCCTTGAATTTAAAACACTCCACGAATTTCGTCTTTTAAGAATAAAATTTATGCAATGACAGAGATGTGCATCAATAAAAATAGAAAGTAATAAACGAAAGTGGGCGTATCACTAAATGACAATAATTCCTATTGCTGTTTTTATTTTTACAACATTTTATAGGGAAAGTTACTTGGGGTAGAAAAATCTATATAGAATATTTTACTGATATTTGAGGTTTCTTGAGTCCAAAAAAGTGTTTTTTGGAATGATGTCTGTCTGGCGCCTGTCGAATTTGTAATGCTCTCCAGCCTAAACGCGTGGAGCAATTTTAATAAAACTTAAGTATTTGGTCATATATCGCGACTTTATTCAAATTTATATAACACAAAATTTGAGGGTAATATGACATAAGAAAAATAACAGAATATTACGATTAACTCGTAATGAGCTACAACAATGTAGATAAAAATGTTGCTTAGCGTAGTTTCAAGGCAATCAAACGTAACGTATTGGACGCAGTCACTCAAAAATGTCGTTTCGTGAATTATAGGTAATAAAAACAAAAAATCGTAAATGAAGCTGTTATAAAATAATTTATTTTTCACAATCGAACCCAAAGATTAATGTGAAGAATCTTCGCTATGAACAGCCAAGTAGTGAACTAGTTTCGAGCCGGTAGTCTGATACAGATTTGTTTAATATGAGATTGCTTTCCCAATTTAGTTATTGGAAGTTTATCAAGATTTATTAATTAATCAATTTATTTAAACGATTTTTTTTAAAACGCTGCAGCTTTTCCAACATGATCCGAGGGCTCGGGTGTCCGTAAAGCGTACACCACTTGGTGAAAATAACTGGACCGACACACGGCTGTGTCAGATGGTAGTACTTAAGGCTAAGAGGACAATACAAGCACACTCAAACATAAACAAGAAATCTGATCAATATATCTCCACCTAAACAATTAAAAAAGGAACACAGTACATAGACACTTTATGTCCTTTTCCGATGATGAAATATCGGTGAAAGTTAAAGACATCAAGTGGGCTTCAGGGCAGTGAAGAGACAAAGAGACATACGCATGGCAGAAATGAAGAAAGATATCTTACTTGTCCAAGGGGAAAAGCATTAGAGATTTTAAAAGGTGCCCATTTCGTCTGAATGTGAACGACTGAGCATTTTCAACAAGAGGAAAAATCATGAGACAAAATCCGGAGTTAAAACATCCAGTAAGCCCGCAGGAGTGTGTGGTATCCAGCGCTGGATAAAAACAAGTCAGGCTTAACAAAAGAGCACCTAAGCTGGCCTGTTTTTAGCGTCTTTGAAGTCACGTCCAATCTTTTACTAGGTACAAGTCAAGTATCCTTAGCTATGATCCAAAGAAGAAAGCTGGTCATCACCAAGAAAGACCAGAGATTTTTGAACTGAGAAAAAGTTCTATTATGGCAGAAGATTCCAGATTGCTTCGAAGACTGCCACAGGAAAGAGAAAAAAATTGTGGAGTAAATCTTTACTCCACAATTAATTGTTTCATTGGATTTTAAGATAATCTATATGATTTATTTGATGGTAGGTAACTTTAAATTTTGAGTTGTATATAATAAAAATAAAAATATGTGCAAAATATGCCTCCATTTATATAACATAAAAATTGGTTCATTTGCTTCTACAACAAATATATCGTCTGTACAACATTGCGTAGACGACAGTTATTCTTAAGAAACTATTTTATTGGTCTCAAGAGACCTCAAACAGAATCAGCAGCGAAAAACTTACTCTCTATTTATTTAACCCATCAGATAAGTTTCTTTGCACTCCGTATTTTTAAGAAAATAACAATAAACTATTTAGTTCAGCATTTTTAAATTGACTCCATCTAGTCTATTTCCATTAAAAACATTTAAACTGCAATAAACGCTTAACGGCAAAATACATAAAAACAAATCGCGTAGATAAAAGTAAAACACAACATTTCTCTGCTTTACTTAGGGGATGGCGCCAGTATCCGCCATATTGTAAGCTCAAGTGTAACATGAAGGATACCTTAATAGCCAGGGCTGTTGGGATATAAAGGGTGGCTTTCTAATAGTTAACCCTATACATACCAGGAGGGATAACGGATTTTTACATTTTTAGGACGCATAATCTAGACATAATAACTAGCACTGCGATGAACAATGATGTAATCATAACCTCAAAATATTTTATTAGATTTGTAATATTTGATAACTGAAAAACATCTATTACAATTTTGTGCAATGAAAAAACAAATCTGACTAAATCATTGTTAAACTACAAGCTTGTGTAGGACAAGTTGCTAAGGACAATTATATTTCAGTTTCTAGGTAGTTTCAGAGTAGGGTTATTTTGCAAAATTCATTTTTATTCTTCGTCAATTTAGTCCTTAGGCCAGTAACTGTTTCTACACATAGATGTTATATTAGTGTTATATTTTTAGCAAATATACTTGTATTTCTTTCGGCAAGTTTATCTTCTGATCTGCGTATCAGTAACGAATAACCCAAATGTTTCGGAAGGCAGGAAGTAAGTTAAAAATATCAAATGGGACATGGTAATTAAAATAAATCATTTTAAAGGACTCGGTGAAACAAGAAAAATGACTCGAAGAAAATGTTGTGGGAAACTCAAATTCCGTCTATTTAGGTGATAGTATTAAGATAAGATATTACAAACTAAATTTTGCAATTAACTGTTTTTTATTTAAGAATCTTCTCAGGGACTACTTCAATAAGTCCTAATATAGTTTATGGTCCCCTGATAATTCAAAATTTTAAAATAATTATTTGATTTGCAAGAAATATTTAAAAATTAACATGGTAATTAAAGAAGGAATAATTTTTAATATAATCACGTTTATGGATGTGATTTTGGTTTTTATGTTGAGATTTTCATTTTTTTTTTAATGTCTCATGTCACCAAGACCTTTTAAATGAGGTATTACGCAAAACTACATTTTATAAGAATTGTTGACTCATCACGCAGACCAGAAACCCAAAAATAGGAGTTATTGAGGTATCTCCTCTTACTTGAGAATAACAATATAAAATTAAAGAGGGGGGATGAAATTTTCTTTTTAACTATCTTAATACAATCGCATAAATGGCCGCCATTTTAGTTAAAGTGGTACAGAAATTATTTCAACACATCAACCCGTTCAAATTTTGTATTTTATTACTTATATTTTTGTTTTGTTTTTATAGGCATTGAAATACTGTTCCTTAATGTTGTGGCATAATATATATATATATATATATATATATATATATATATATATATTCTAACGATAATTATTTTATTATAATTTCAGAAATATTATTATATAAATCAAAATTATGAATTAATTAGTCATACCTTGGATTGTCAACACATAAGGAAAGTTATTAATGATGAAGTCCAAATATACTCTTTAACATTAGCTCTGAAATATCTAATTTTATTTGAATTCATTTTCAAATTACTTTTGTTTTTTATTTTACACTATTTGCTCAGGGGGAGCTCTTTAATGAACAATTAATACAGTGAGTGAAATTTTAATAATACAGAGAATTGCAATTTTAACAATTTAGTTTCCAATTAAAGTCTATAATTAGTACAATACCAAATCCACTTTTATTGTATTCCTATGTAAGTAATCCAGTGCTGATAGTTGAGTGAAGAACTTTCACTTTATTACTTGTTAATGATGTTCACCAAACACTACACTGTACTATGTGATTTATCAATAAAATGATTCACTTCAAATTACCATGAAGATGCATTCAACAATTTGTAGATGTACCTCTTTAGTACTGCAACGAAGATTACTAAGGTGTTAAATACTTTTACTTTGTAAAAACAAACACGGTTAAAACATACGTGTTAAAAAACAATTATTACTTTACTATTACTAAACTGGAATTATAACTTATAGGAAATACTAATTTCTACATTAGGAATACTTTTGGCTTTACTTCGCCGACCCCTATGCTGTGAGTTTTTTCCCAAGACTCTCTATAATTTTTACTTTGTCGATGCTAAAAAATACTTATTCCCTCTCTCTTAATTTACTTTAACCAATGAACGTAAGCAGATACTTTTTGTCAGCCAATCAAATTTTAATGTTTCAAAATTGTGACCGTTTAGAAAACTGTTGTCCTAATACATTTTATGAGTTTTGTGTGTGATTGTCCTTAAGTTTCTAATATTATAGTTATTTATGACTTAATTGCCAACAATGAATCTAGGTCTAATTTAAGTGTTTTTCTTTAAAGTTGTGAATGGTGTTCTGACTGATTTATAACATATTCCCCTAACGCTTTACCTTTGTCGGCGATCACAAAACGTTTAACATGTGTCCAACAAATGTATCTATTTCTATATTCTTTTTAAAATATTAGACAATTACTGGAAAGCTTATTGATTTCGTTATAATATACCCTATATATATATATATATATATATATATATATATATATATATATATAATTATTAATAGCGCAAATGTGTCAGAAAATCTAGATTTCCAACTTTTCACCAGGAAAAATAGTTATAACTCAAAAACAACTGCACAAATTTCAAGCACTTTAAAATGATATCCTGTCTGAGTTACCCCTGTCGCCATTTAAATAATTTAAATTCAAAATTTAACAACGTTGGGACAAAGAGATAGCACAAGACTACAAAGAAGATTTCCGCAAAATGTCTTAAGTTATCCTAATTAATAACTTAATAACTGTTAATAAATAAATTGTGAAAAATCATGGAACTAATTTTTTCACTTACCCTTCCCCAAAATCAAATAATAACAAAAGAAAAAAATAATTATCACCAAAAATGTCAGTTTGGCCTTTTTCATTCAAAACGTAAAAATGAACCATGGACTCCGTTTTTGAAAGAAATATTATAAATATGAGCCTAAACTTGCTTATTCCATAAACACGTCCCAAGCGTAAATTAAAATCGTTTTAACGATGGCGGTCAAGGTTCATTTTTGTGTTTACCAATTAATCACGAACCGTTGTATTTTCCTTACTTTCGCTTTGGACCACAGGTTTTGGTCATTTAGCTTCTCATTTCATTAATGATCGACATCGGTTGGGTTAATTTTGAAAAAAATACGTATAACAACACTATGACCTGATTTATGTTTTTAACCGATAACTCACGTGCTGGATTTCGGGCGAGAAGGTAACTAATACGTTTTTTGGCCCCTAATACGTCATTTTAGAAGCTAAACATGAGCAAAACTTTATTTGTCACATGTTAAGTCAATTTAAAAAAATCGTAATCTTGTAGTTTTTTATGGCTGCTACCCAAAAGTTTTTAGGATTTTTTTTTTTTTATCCTGAGATAATATGCCCAAATACAAAATTTGATTAAAATTGTGTTGAGCTGTAGAGGTCTGTACATACAACAGAAGACAGACAGAAATCTTTCTGAAACCACATTTTAGGACTAATTTCATTCTCACGATTTCCCCCTTTTTTGTAATCGATACGTTTTCATTTGTCATAAAATGATGTTGATAGGCCTAATTTTAGGTTTACCAAGAAGCATTATAAATAGGTGGTTATATATATATATATATATATATATATATATATATATACACATATAGCACTGGCGGACTACGCGAGACAAAACTTGATGTGTTTCCCCTTAAAACAACACTAAAACGAGCTCTGTACCTTTTTGGAATAATTTTATATGAATTTTCAAAGTTGTAACGTCCTTTTTGAACACTTTGTATATAAAACTGCGCATACGCTCTGATAAGCAACAAGGTAAGGTAATATACAGATGAAGTGAGATAAAGTAAGTTAAGTCAGTATGCAGATAAAGTGCATAAGCACTGTCAACAAATTTGCACTTTCTTTATCACCCTACTTGTTTATTTCGTTATTCTATATCTATTCTACACCTGCCAATACCGATGTTAAATGAAACAAAGTATAAGCGTTTAATATCTTTTAAACCATGTACTCAGCAATATTCGTTCCTTCAGTTTTTTATTTAAAAACTCATTTCTCTAACTAATTTTCAATTAAGAACATTATTTTATGACAAATGAAAGGGATTGGATTTTTAAAAAAGTGCGGTTGAATATCCTTTAAGGCACATCCTAAAGGATATTTCCAGATGGAAATAACTGCAAAAAATAAACTTTATACCGATCACCTAACTATCTAAGATGGTTTCCAACGCTCTGTGAATTGCACAACTCACTCCTATTGGTAATGTTGATGAATATTTCATAATCAAGGGGGCGTTGCAACATTAAACATTCCCGAACAAACCAACCACAGTCAACAAAACAATTAGTAATGATTCGACAGTGCTAACCTAAATTGTTGGTAGAATAAATAATGAAACCTAGAAATAACATTGACTTTAGACTCAATAACAGTATCGATTATTTGGATTACTTAACAACTCAAACACAGTTTATCGATAACAAGACGTTTACTCCTTCATCATTTTTGTATGATAAACTAATTGTAGATTTGGAGGGGCGTTGATTTGGCAAAGTTGGTGTCAAAGAAACATTAACAGTTAATAGTTTTCTAAGAAGGTAGTCTCATATTTGACATTCCTTGAATGTAGTGTTTATTGAGAATTTGTATTTTTATTTCTGATTTATTGTTGATAGGAGCCATCATGGTAATTACTCAGCCGATCATTAAAATGTAATACAAGCAGATTCTCTAATGTAATGTCAATAAGTTAGTTTTCTGGTTCTTGTAGAAAATGTTTAATTGTTCTGGTAGATCAACTGGTCTTATTCAATAGAGTAAGAAGGTAGTCTCATGTTATCCGAACGTCGTAATTGTACATACCATTACTTTCTTGACTTCTGATAGGCCATTACGAGTCCCACATATGTATATAAGTTAAAAAGTCTCCACTCGCTTCACTCGCGTCTATGTATTGCCCCTATCGGATCTCTAACTAACTATAGAGTAAGAGGTAGCCAAGTTGGTGGATTGCGCTACTATTCATTTTACCCGCCTACGTGTACTATCTTGCGTAAATACATCGTTTCACAACAATTGTCTCTGTCTATATTCTCATGACTATCTAAGAATCAGCTTATGAGCATTTAAGATTGATGATACATTTTCTCTACTACAATCATGTATATATATAAAAACCAAATCATGTTTACATTGGATTAATATTGTATTTAGTGCC
Organism: Aphrophora alni; assembly: GCA_963513935.1. NCBI lineage: Eukaryota > Metazoa > Arthropoda > Insecta > Hemiptera > Aphrophoridae > Aphrophora > Aphrophora alni. The sequence continues at coordinate 41,623,195 of OY740767.1, forward strand.
ACATTAAAGTAAATTGTTATTTGACATAACTATCTTTAACAATAATACAAATAATTTCTTTAAATAATAAGTACAGTATCAATATAATATAGTATTAATTACTTTGTAATCTTTATTAATGAAATATTGAGTAACATTTTAACTTATTATTTTCCTCGTTAATCTTTAAATTAGATGAAGGTACAATAAAGGGAGCAAAGGAGAGCTCCTCTAATTGTGACTTATATTTTTTATTTTTTGTTCTCAAAGAAAATTTCACAAATTTTTTTTTGAAAGTCTAAGGAAGGAAGGATTCTTGTACGTCTCAGAACAACATTTGGTAGATCGACTGGTAATCGATTCACTCTGCATTTCGTCGCACAAAATGTTGAATATTTTAAATCATAAATTTTTTAAAAATTGTATTAAATCTTACCTGAAATTCTAATTCATAAAAACGAATATAGTCAAAAACCCGAATTCTTCTTTCGCCTGGTGGGCGCGAATTCCATTTATTAAATATAACTCTATTTGTTGTGTAGGCCTACACCTAATTAATAATTATCTTTTAAAAGGGGTTTCTAGCAACAAATCTGCCAAAAGTTATGTTGAGGCATGAGGAATATTTTTTAAAAACCGATTTGTATATTATGGAACTGATTTTTTAACACTTAATAGAATAAGTTAAATTAAATATTGTCATAATATCAAAGATTATAAAATACAAAAATAAAAAACTAATGCAAGTAATAGTATACTCACTTCCAATAACATACTGCAAAAAAAAAGAAATTTTCTTCTTTTAACAATAAACAAAGTTTTCTCTGAGGTTAAACATTCTGTAGCTTATTCAATTGGAACATGAAAAACTATATCATGGAAACCTCATATCTGAACATGATTGGTCATGAATTATTCTTTTTGCAAATCAAGATTTGAGACTACCAGTTATATTTAAATACAACTGTGCTGCCAGTTAGTAAACAAAATATAATTCTGGGTTTTTATAATCTTCCATAAGACAAAGCACCGTGGGACGCCATGTCGAAAAAACAGTTTTTTGTTTCCTGATGCCATGAAATGTGAAAATCACTCAAAATAAGAAAGTTGAATATTTATCGGTTATTCTTCGTATACTGGGTAAATAAAAAAATGTAATAAATACATCCCAATGCTATAACCATTATCATCACTTATCTATTATATGAAGAATAAAGTGAGTTGGTAATCAGTCAAATTTCCACTTACGTTTTTTGACTGATCATATTACATGGACTCGGGAAAAAAGTTATTGTCGACATACAGTTCGTTCGTCTTCGTTGTTGTCGTATATACGTAAGCGCTACAGGGGCACAAACATTAAAATAGGAACAAGAAATAATTTGCTATAGGTGACTACAGTGATTCGATCTGTCTGTATTTCAATAGAGTTCTATCACATAATATTATAATAATCACAAATGTCAAAATGACAACAGTTTTTATAATAAATCATCTGTTATTCGACTTAGAACATAATGAATTAGATAATAATTTGCAGATTTCAATTCTTCGTGAAATGTTACCAACCCGCTAAAGTGACAAATAGCTTAGTATTGTTAAAAAATTGATTTCGAACTCTGACTTCATTAGAAAATATAATATTTCAATATTTTGGAACTTTGGTAGGATTGAGTCACCGACATGAGCTTAACGAGTGAACTATCCGTTATATATTTACGGATTTCAGGCCAGCCAGAAAGGTCTACACATCTAAAAGCCCAGTTAGGGTGTAGCAGACTCAAAATAGTAGCAATATACACAATAATGTGATTCAGAAATCCTGTGTAACAACTGTTTCAAATAAACTTAGGTTACCCTACTGAATAAGACCCCTTGATCTATCAACACAATATAACTTTTCCTACAAGGCCCAAAAAACCAACTTTTGGACTTTCCATTTAGAGGATCTCCTTGTATTACATGGTGTGATAGGGTTAGGTAAGTACCACGATGGTCACTTATTAACTTGTTTTATGATTTTAACGAATGACAGTTTGTTATCAAAAATACTTAATTTAAACAGAACAATGTTGATTCTAAGAATACATTTTATTAACTAATTCCCATCTCAATTTCCACGCATCTCTCATACAAGCCACAAAACTATCAAATTTCAAACCAAAATGTTCCCAAACCCAAATCTTCTAAAATCCACCAACACAGTTTCCTTCTCTTGCAAATGTCTTCCTTCTAGTATACATACAAAAGTGGTATCTGCCTTTAACCTACGTCTAATATAATCTACCAACTCTGTCCTAAATTTAATGACTCAAAAGAAATATCGGTATCCGTGATGAATTTCTTGTCGAGTTCAAGGTCGAATGTCATATTTTGATGGTGATAAAGTGATGTTCTCCCATGTCTACACAATCAGACTGTCAGCTTGCACGCAATGCCACTACCACACTCGTCAACTATGACTATAGACTGTCCGCCTCATCTGTAATCCAGCATTTCCGTTACCAATACACATTTTTACGGATTATTTCATTCGCGTATACAAGAAAAGTATTATGATGGGTCAAAAAATCACTGTCTAGTTTTTCTCGGCTATATAATTTTTAAGCTCCTTATTCCCCAAATAATAGTTTTTGGCATGATATATTTCAGTAGTCTGGCTGACTATATCGTTTCTAGTCTGTTGTCCAGTTCTTTGCAGCCTAAACATTCGGATTGATTTTGTTCAAATTTTGTGTGATTTTGGTTATGAATATGTTTATCGTTATCTAAAGGTAACCATAACTTTAAAAGTTTTTTTCTTATTTTTTTGATCAAAATATCGCTGTCGAGTTTTTCGAATATATTAGTTTTAAGCTCCCTAAACCCCAGAAAGTAGTTTTTGGAATGGTATATTTCAGTCATTTGTCTGACTGTAGGCTATCGTTTTACAGCCCAAACATGCTAATTGATTTTGTACGAATTTGGTATGATTTTGGTTATGAAATGTTTATGAAAACACAACAATCAGATTTTCTCAAAATCGCCATAAACTAGTTTTATCAAAATTAGCTACAATGAAGCCTCAAGACCCAAACAGAACGTATCGATTGCCATCACTTCAGAAATTTCTATTTACGATTTGCCAATAACAAACAACAACATAATATTGTCCATGGACCTGTTAAAACAAAAACCTTATCAGAGCAACCTATTTCTTTCAAACTTTGTAAAGATATATGATTTAAACTTATGACTCAGAATTCAAGTAAAATATAATGAATAAATTGGGAAATAACAAAATGATCTATGTTTATGAATGTTTATTTTTTAAATAAGTAAATTAAAAATTTCAAATTATGGAAACTTAAATTTGTAAATTTAAAACTGAGTCAATGGTTCAATTAGTCTTTTTGATAATAACTCCTCCACCAAAAATGGTTAAGATATCGCTAGAAATTGGTCTCCTTTAGGTGCAGGATATATTATGCAATATTTAATCAAAATCGTTTGAGTAATTTTTTTAAAAATCAGAATTTTAAATTTTCATCTTATAATCTATATCCGTTAGTGATTATATATTAGTGATTGAGAAACATTGCACAATATTGGTGAATCCGTATTTTTTATGTATTCAAAAGCTCCACTAAAAACAAAAATGTTGTTTCATGAAACATATAAACGTATATTACAACGTTGTCAAAATATTGTCATCCGTCCAGAAAAACCTAGATATATTTTTTTAAGTTATGGTCAAAATTGGGAATATGTCGAAGATTAGTGAAGAATATGTCAAGATGGAGTTGCAAGTCAAGATTCAAGTGGAGTTTAAAGGCTAACATGAAGAGTAGAGAAGGCTCTACATCCACTCCTCAACCAAAGGTTAAGGACCTCTTTGATTTCAACCTTTATGGGATCATTGTTCACAATGAAGTGACGCGCAAAGAAAGTATCGCAGGTTATTGATTGGAAATAAATTTATAAAGCATTTGGATTTGAGGCTTTTAAAAAATATGTGTTTTGATTTAGTTTCCCAGATGAACGTAATATATATACAGAAAGTTATGTAATAAGTAAAAAAAAATGATGTTTAGTTTTTTGTTGAAGTATCCGTTTTATAATCTGAGTTTAAAAAAATGTTTTTAAAGGTATCTGTTGTCTGTACAGTACTCTAGAACTCAAGAAATATACATATTATATTAAATTTGATGTTTGGGGACATCATTTCTATATCTCGAGGCTTTTTTTTACAATCAGACAAATCTTTTTTTTTTTAATTTTTATAATTCTCTAAGACAATTCTGAAAATTAAGATTATCTCATAACACTCCGTTTCTATTAAATTTTTTTAAATTTAATCTCTATAAGGACCCAAACGAATTATATATCATGTTCCCCAAAACATGTCAATTCGGGAGATGTCGTTTACAAATGGAAAATAAACCACTGGCACCGTCATATCTCGAAATCGCCTCAACATATATCGATAATTTTTTATCAACATAAGAAGATTTATAATCCAAACTAAGTACCTTGCCAAACTGTAAGGGAAAGAAAGTGTTGAATAATTTGGAAAATATTATTTTCATTTTAACTTACCCACTATAGGGTAAGGTTGGTAATCGAAAACAAAATTTAAACTACGTTTTATGACATATCTTCAAGTTTCGCGGTGTCAAGAAACAAAAAATGTATTTTCCGACGTTGTCTGTACCTAAGCATAAAAGCGGTTACAAAATAATATTAAGGTAGGAACTTGGAATATGATGTAGGGGATTATATAGAACCCTATTGAAATTTAGTAAAATCGATTTGAAAATGTAAACATGGCCGCAATTTCAAGCATTTTTGTTCCATGTTAAAGACACTAAGTTATATGAAAACTTGCATATAAATCTCCCAGTTGCAAAACTCTCTATGTCCATTTTGTAAAAAATTCAGAAACGGCAAAAAACTGTAAACTAAAAAGTAACGTTTCGCTGCATGTATTGGTTTTCAAATATGTTTTAACCAGGTTTACAATGACTTTTGCAATACAGTATTTCTCTCTATGGATGTAGGACAACGAACTTTACAAAATGGCGGTCTTATCTCAATTTCGAAAAAATTGGACAACGAGTTTTGCAACTGGGCGACTCAATGTCAATTCTACATATACCAACCCGATGTCTCTGCTACTACAAATAGCGACAATATCATTTGGAACTCTGACCTCTTAAGAAAATATAATATTTCATTAAATACGAGGTCTGACAGGACCAAAGGAAAGACACGAGCTTAGCGAGTGCATTCTAGGCCCTTTGGGATACAAAAATACAAGGACCGTTTGAGGACTAGCCGAGGTCAAGAAAGTAATGTTTACAAAATTACGAGATTCAGAACTCTTTTAAACAAACTTGCCCTTCTGAATAAGACTTCTTGATCTACCAGTATAATTTAACATTTCCTACATGGCCCAAGAAAACAACTTTTGGGAATTACATTTAAAGGATCTGCATATATTGCATTATATGATTGGACTGAATAAGTACCATGATGGCGGTCATTTCGTTAACTTGCTTAATTAACTAAACATTCTAATGAAAAATTTCGTGAAATTTTAAAATCACTTCCTATTTTAAAACAAGCTATGTGGTTGACAAACTTTTGTTTATAATATGGAGCAAAGATATGCATTTTCAGTAAAATCGAACTAAAATTGCGACATCCAGGCCATTTACTAAAACACATACAGGCACATTTAAATAGCGATAGACAATTCCATTCTCTGTGAGGATTATCATTTTACACGGTGTCGATATGTCTAATTAATTACAATTATTGACAGTTAATATTAGCATTACAACAGTTAATGAATGATTGGGTGAACAAAACAACAAGATTAAACCAGTAGGTTAAATAAATACCTATTGCAATGTATAATTTAAACAAAATAAACAATCCCAGTATTATTTGTTATTTTAATTTTTGAGAAATACTAAAATTATAAATAAATTATTGGAAATCGTAATTTTTGTATTTGACCTAATTAGGTTACTCCCAAATTTTGGGTTTAAAGATTGTATTTAATATGCCCATGTACCAAATTTGGTTAAAATCTGTCCATTTGTATGATCTATAGCATACGCACATACGTGTATATATAAACAGACAGACATCATTCCAAAAACCACTTTCCGGTTCTCAAAACAGCTTAATATCGATTTACTATCCCCCTCACTTTATTTTAAAGTAAACAAAACTTGTAAATATTCATTTCTAATCAGCGCCTGCAGTAAAGCTCACGCTACCAATGTTGCTGTACTCAAATTGCCTATTCTTCCCCTGAAGGGTGTAGTTAGATGATCATATTAAATTTAATAAATGCTACGTTTGTACTCGGAGGAGGATTTCATTAATTTAAATTATTAGACAACTGTTATTATATAAATTCAAGATATTGCAATCTCCTCTTGTAAAAAAATGATACCATGAAATGTGCACTGATCTCACCCATAAGAGAGATTTGACATATTTTCTCTCTGACTTTAAATACAAAAACGGCTATAATGATTTTGATGAAATGTTGCTGTAATGTAACTTCTAAGAACCCAAATAAAAATATTCGATCACCAGATTTATCCATAAAAAAAAAATTAGTGTGTCAAATCGTAAGTAAAAATAAATTACGATACAGGAATAATTGGCAACAAACAAAATTTAACTCTCACTGCCGTCATTAAAAACTTGTTTCTATTCAATAAGATTTACGCTTGTGACGCGTTTATGATAAGCGAAGGAAACCAGAACGTATTTATATTCACAATATTTCAAAATATTTGTGTAAATGTACATATATTTGTAAAAGGTAATCTTCTTTATAAAAAAAATCCCCCCCATAAGACATGTATGGAGAATAATTTAGTAATGAAGAATATTAGCCTACATATTTATTTCTCAGGAAATAGTATTATTTCTAAGTAGTATAGAGACGTTTTTAATATATTTGTTGTTATTAGTATTTGGTTTTGTTGATGAATTTGTAGAAACGTTAGTTCAATGTTTTTCACAGTTTATTTTAATTTTTTTTCATACTTGCACTATTATAAAATTATACTGATCTAGTTTCTTTCACTACAATTTTCTCTTCTACATTTTCATGTATTTAGAAGGCGTATTAATTCAAACAAAATGTCTGTTATCATCTCGCAAACTTAAATTTATTGAAAACATATTTAATCGAGCGTAGAACATATTATCCTTTATTAATTTAAAATTGCAAAGTCAGCATATAAGGTACAGTAAAGCATGAACAGTTTTAATTAAATCTGATATGGGTGGCGGGGGTGGGGTGGCATGAGACGAGGTTAAGCTCTTACAAGGAGAGGTTAATCCCTCTGCTACAGAGAGCAGAGATTTTGTCTTTTCTGATTCTAGTTTTACAATGTTAAAATTTAAATATATCTAACGGTAATTTAAGTTCGTGATTTCAAAACAAATAAATTTGTTTTCTGAAAGCGTCTCTTTCAGAATAACAATATTATTTTCGAACAATAAAATTTACATATACCAATATTCAAAAATTGTAGGCTGTTTACTGAGACACAAATTGTTTAAGGTGAATCCACCTTTGTGTTATTAAAGGAATTGTAAGATGTAAATGAATATCCCATGTGTATCTAATACCCAAACCTAACCTTACCCTCGTACTTCTCCTGCCAAACCTTCCCCTCCTTTTTCACATCAGATTTAAAACTGTTCCTGTTTTACTGTACCCTCATATGTTTTTTTTTTACGGAATTTTTAAATAGACTGTATTAGTTGTTTTTATTTACTCAGTTTACCAAAAGCCTCTCAAAGTACATTGTAACCAAACATTGTAGCACATGGAATATCATTTTTTTACCACATTAAAATTACAATAACTATCCGAGCTGCTACACTTCTAGAGCTTAACAGTGTGGCAATCTTTTAATAAAACTTGAATGTAAATCGTGACAAATAAAACATTTATTCATAATTTGTGTTATTAAGTGTATTTCCTTACAAATCAAGCTCAATTACTTGGTAATCAGCTCGTTTACGCTTCCAATGAATTGGATCACTAGCCACCGAGGCCGATGAGGTAAAGATTCCTTTTGCAGTCAGGATTACAGCCTTTATACACACCGATGAATACAATGTAATAACTACCACAGATATTTACTACCACTGTGATTTGACAATGATTCTAATTCAAACCCACAATTCAAGGAGCAAATCATCCATAAAGCATTTAACTTTTATCATTTCTCATAGTGCGTGGTGTTTTGTTCAAGTGCACAGTAACCGATATATTTTTTTATCGTTAGTTTATGGTCTATGAATAATGTTATGTGCCTCATAGTATAGGTCCTGCGGAACTAGAAGAAGCCTGCGTAGGGAGGGTAATGATCAACGTTGGGGAGTTTAAGCGGCGGAGGGGTGGGTCTGTTATCAGCTTCGCCTCGCTACTACTCTAATAGGAAAACATTGAGTAAACACTAAACACTTACCAATGTTAACTGTAGTTTAACAAACCTTTTTAACACTGGAAACGTTTTAACACTATAATATATATATATATATATATATATATATATATATATATATATATATATATATATATATATTGAATAGCTATATTCAATTACCTCAAAAGAAAAGTTTTTTTTTCATGTTAACTAGTAATTTTCATCATACGTTACTTGTATTTAGTATTCTGTTTACATATTTTTTTACCACTTAGGAAATACATAGTTAAAAAATAGTTAGAGAAACGCATATTAACTATTTTAGATTGTTAAGCACTTTGAATAACGAAAAATGAGAGTTTAAAAAAAGTCAAATTACATTTGCCACTAGCACGTCTTAAAAGTTATTGTAAATCCTGTCAGGAATGTTACACATGTACTATTAAGATCCCTTTAGGCAACAATAAATATTTAGGTCTTTATTGATTACATGCTATTTTAAATAGGAAGTATTCGGCATGAAAATGTGTATACAATTTAAAAATTAAAGGCTACTTTCAATTTTTCAAATTGTGTTAAATATATTAGCATGGCAAATTTAATTCAGTTATATTTTAAATACATAATAATATTAACTTATATAATAATCTGAATTTAATATCACTTGTTTACCGTATATGTGTTATTTAATTTTTTAATTTGCTTTCTTGCTAGAATTTACAGTATAAATTATTTTATATTATGAAAGAAAGGAAAAGAAAGTTTTCTTTGGAAATATAAATATTTATATTGGTCAGGATCAATGTAATGTCAAAATGGAACTAGACTAAAAAAAAGTTTCAAGGGGAGCGATTTAAATTTTTTTAAATATATATCTGTACCCAGCTTGTAAGTTATATTTTTTCGTGATACTTTACTTGTTCCAACAAAAAACAAAAATATATTCCTGAAGTTACTATTGAAATATATTATATATTCCCCTCCCAACTGCCACTCTTTTATTATACCTTACAAAGCCTAAACGTCATTTTTGTTATGTTTATACAGAGATAAAAATTATAATTTTATTAAATATAAATTCAAACGCTTATCACAGCAAAAACTGTTTACTTTCATTGGATTCAAAAATACAAAAATACAAAAATAAAAAAGGAATTATTATTCCCATAAGATTATCCAGACGTTAATTAAAAATTAAAATAGTAACTAAAATTGTTCATCAAATATCGTCCTTGAAACGTGATTAAAAAACGAATTTGTGATTTGATCTAATAGTAAATATGTTTGATTAGGCAAAATTAAATTAAATACTAAGAACATCATTCCTATTAGAAAAAAAAATAGGAACTACAGACTGACACATAGTTAAATATTAGGTACGATATATACAATTGTCGAAACACAACATAATATAGAATACTTAGAAGTGTACAAAGTGAACTGACAATGTTTTTGGAAAGCCCCGACGTGAACTGAGATACGGATACGTGACTACTGAGGCTCGTCTACCACCACCCCTTAAAAACGGGTTTCAACCACTTTCTAAAATTGAAGCCAGGCTTCTTCTCGTTCCGCACGACCTATACGCAATAACTACATTTGTTTAACAAAAATGACTTATTGCTTACAAGACATCATCTATGAAGCCAGGTCTATTGTTCACTACTCCTATTGAATGGTATTTTCTTCAAGTGTACAGTAGCTGTGGTCCATGTATTTCACTGTTTTCAAGTGTACAATAACATGTACTTCACTGTTATTTCTTAATCTATTAATATTGGTATTTGATATGTCGTATGTTTGGTAGTAGCCACATTGGATTTACAATAATAATTTATTGTATCACCCAGGGAGCGAGATCTATTGTTCACTATTCCCAAAGTGTGTTGTGTTTTGTTTTGTTCAAGTGTACAGTAGATGTGATCATAATGAATGATTCTTTTTGTTCTATAAATATATTGCTGTGAATCACACCTCACGTTAGAATTTACAAGAATGATTTGTTGTGTGAATTAAAATATCCGACAAGAGAGATATACTTTTCACTACTCCTAGTAAGCAGTGTTTCATTCAAGTGTACAGTAGATCCACGTTGGTTTTAGAAATTACTTTATTTAATTAATACAATATAACATCTATTGTTCACAGAATTACTAGTAATTTTTGAACTCATGTTACAGCATGATTATAACCTAAGTATAAAATTTTAACTCGATGTATAAATTTGTTCGTGAGAAATAAATTTTAAAAAACCAAACAAACAAACAATTAAGCATTACAGAACAGATATTCGTTGAAATATTTTATTTATTTACACTACTTGAACACATCTTATTAATATTTCAATCCTCTCCTCCCCCCTCCGGGATATTATAAAGTCAACATTAAATAAAAAGGTACATATGAAAGAAATTCGAGTTGTAAAATACCAACTGATCAATTTTGTGTTTCGCTGAGATAACTTTATTCCAAACATAGTCAGAAAACACAATCAAATCCTTCCATTATCGCCCTTCCTCCCCAGTTTGGCAGTAATTACGTCATTGTCGAAGTGTCCGCGTAAAATCGACTCTCTAGTGAACACTTCGTTTTATCGTTTATTTACATTGGACAATCATGATTACATTTCATTGCAATTTGCATACAATTTGTAAAGTATTTAACACGTTACGGACTTTAACCTTTTACTGAAACGAAGAACTTATGAACAAACAGTTTTTATTTTCTCCCGTGTACTTCGCTATAGAGAAAGTTATGTGATAGTTCAAAATATCGGTGTGTAGTTTTTGCGGATATATCTGTTTTTATATCTCTTGAATTTAAACAGTTGCTTTCGGTGTTAGGTTGTGTAGTAGTCTAAAGCCCAAACGATTTTGTTTTACTTAAATGCAACTGTAAGTACTTAAACAAAATGATATCTCTCTCTCTCTTTGTCTAAACATCTCAAACTGGTGAATGAGATGTTAAAAAAATTTAACACATGAATATTTGTTAGTCGTACAGTGAGAATTTTTTCAGTTTTTCAAAAACCCGAAATGTGGGGCTGCCATAAAGACCAAATCTCAAAAAGCAATCGATTTTGGATTTTACTCTCTGCATCCAAAGAAAACGCATTTCTTCGGAATTGCCGTTTATGAGTTATCGCTAAAAACCAAAAGTACGTCCATGGAACTATTTTAAAAGATAGTTTAGAAAATGGACTTTAAAAAAATTCGTTTACATATTGTTAAAATGTGGGAATTAATTACCCTAACAAATTTGCCAAATCGCAAATAAAATAAAATAAATTTTGACCGCCGTTTTTAATGTCTGGATTTCAATTGAATATGTTTTACGCTTAGGGTTAGAGTATGGCAGAACTGAAGCAAAGATATAGCAAAATTATATGGATAACTTTAAAAATAAAAATAAAAAAGTTTCAAATATCACAAAAAATCGACAACCAAACTTCTATTCCATCTTTCTTTAGTAAGAAATTCATCTAGAATAATAATACAGTAATAAACTAACAAACATTTTTTCCTTTCTTATGTGTAAGTACATATGTGTCTTTGGAGAAATGACGACAAATATAATTTTATATTATTAGTTTATTTAATTGATTATCGATTACTTAAGATACAATTATTTATTACCACTGTATCGAAATAACATTGAAGATAGTGTAGAACACAAGTCATAATTATTAACATTGTCAATGGATTTATGTGCACAACTTGTTTTTGTACTACACAAAGAAGGGGGGGATTACGGTTCATGATGATAAATGTTCGTCGTGTGTTAAATGGACTTTGTGACATTATGTTCAGATACGGGTTTCGATTTATTGTTAGACTATCAAAGGTTTTGTAACAATAAGCTGAACTGCTAAACCTTTAAGTTTGGAATATGGTGGAACTTTGTCCTATAGGAGGAGATTGTTCGGTGGGGGGGATGAAATTAATATTCCTTGCACTGCTATTTCTACTGTTTAACAAGGAGATAAAGGAAGCATAGCCTGTAATTTCACTTAAATCTTTGGAGGAGGGATATCTTTACAGTGAGTATATTGGATTTATTAAAACAACCCCTTATACTTTTAGTTTGTATTTACCATTTTAAACTCTTTTAGAGCTAACATTATTATTACAGCTGATAATTCGTTATCATCCACTCAAGTCAACCACCGTTTCTTTATAGGGGGCCTTTCCTACAGCAGTTCAAAAAAGAATTAATTGAACAAGACATGGATGCGGTACCTCCGTCCAGAAATACAGGTCGCCCTCTAAAGTATTGAATGTAATGGTGTACACGAGGTTCGTAAAATTAACTTCAAATCAAATCGAAATTTGCATTTTTACTAAAACATTTCTATTGAACAAAAATAACAAAAATATAACTACGCCACTCATTAGGTTTTTGACGGTTTTATTTATGTAAATTAAAAACCTTTAAGTTTACAAACATATAAAATAATTTTTTTATATATAATAATTAATTACGCTCTATTGGTCCCTGAGAATTGTTTTAAAACTTGGTATAAATTTCATACAGCTTGTATACCGGGTGTTCAAAAACTCCAGAACCTTATTCCTCAAATCAAAACCAATGAAAGAATATAATATAAACATATTTCCTAAAATGCTTAGTTTGTTATGTAGCCGTCGTTATGTGTTATCAACAAAAACATTCATATTATAAACGGTAAATGATATAGAGTTGAAATTTTGCATTCTAGTGTTTTGAAGTTCCAATTTGAGAAAAACAATCGTATTTCAGAAAGGGCAGTTATTTAAACTTTATAACGTTAAATAGCTAAAACCCAGTTAATTTAAACAAATATTTCCAAGTAACTAAATATTTTCCTTTTATTTTTATTATTTCCGTAGCTTAAGGGTTAACTGAGTTATCGACCAAAAAAACTGAAAACATTAATTCTTGGTAATTGATTCCAGACCCAAGATTATCATAGAACCAAAATTTGTGTTTCAATTCCGCAATTTTTTATCTTGTAACTTAAACGACAACTGAGATATTAACACACCAAATAATAATATGTAAAACTAATATCTTAAACGTTTTTATTTTTTAGTGGTTCTTAATAAGGCTGCAGACCACATGTTAAAGAAACAGCTGTTTTATACACCCAGAACATTGATAGACAATTCAACGCATTTACTACGTTTGTCAACTTTAAAACTTCCTGTTTCGCAAGTGGACGACAATGAAATGGACAAAGTTTTGTGACAAAGTATCACTCGATAAGAAAAGTACTCCTGGTAGAGCCTATTCATACATATTCTTCAGACTATGCATGTCCGCTTTTTCTGAGTTTGAAATTACATTATGATTGCTTTCTATTATGGAGTGCACGACGAAAAATATTATTTTTTAACACAACTTATATACTGTGATTAATAAAAATAGATTAACTGTGAATAAGTTTTTATTTACAAGAACCCCATCAATACGTTTTTAATAATCAGCCGTTGTGCAATATCAATACACTTATTTAACCAGCTGTAGATGTTTAATTAAATGTGACTGAGTAAGCGTTGGAATGTATCACTGTTCTGGGTATATTGAACAGCTCTGTCTTTAAATTGTTGTCAACAATCAACAATCATTACAAAAATATTATTATTAGGTGTCCTTTAAGTTACAAGAAGTTTTGGAAAATTGAAACAAAAATTTTGGTTCTAGGTTAATCATGGGTGTTGTAGACAATTACCTAGGATTAACGTTTTCATTTTTTGTCGATAACTCAGTTATCCATTAATCTACATTCAAGAACGCTTTCCGTCATATTGATGAGAGTCACCATAAATTCGGACTCGCGAAATTTACTGCAGATAAGTAGGAACTACTTCAAAAGACCGTCATTTAAAAATCATGAAAAACAAATTTTCAATAATATTCAATGAATAGTAAAAATTAGGTTACATGATAGATTTATTCCAAAAAAATCACGTAAACAGTCGATTTTAAGTTGTTCATGATATTATACGTTTTGAGTTCTATTGAATTGAAAACAGTTGTATTGAAATTACGTCTATTTGTCTGTATGGCTGTTTTGTGTCCATCTTCAATCCGAGGTTAAAAAAACTTTTATATAACACAAATTATTTATTTTATTTTTTACCACAAGACAAAACACAACATTTAAGTTTCCTCAAAGTCTGTTTAAACTATTATATCAAATGTTTTGCAAGTAAAGCACATAAGGATCAAAATAAAAAGCATTTCCTCTTTGAGATTGCTGGACTATAGTCTAAATGAAATAAAAGGGAAGAAGAGTTATCAAGAGAGACCTGATAAAAATGATGAAAAAAAGAGATCTAAACCAATAAAATATAAAGAAATGGCTAGATCCAGTTAGCATATCTCGGGATCGTAGGGTGTAAGTGGGCCTCTTAGGGAAAAACTAAAATGATATCATATGAAAGCCACGTTTTGGGTGTAATCAGTAATAGAAATCTTTGGAGCTTAAATAAAATGACTATTATTTATTCATATTTTTTTATTAAATATGAAAATTAATTATGAGAACCGAAATGCAAAACCTCAAGTAATAGACGATTACAACTAAGGAATAATTTTCTAAAAACTAATGCCAACCACTTTTTGTAACCACTTAAAAAGAGAATATGAACTTGGAACTTTGTAAATTATTAAAAAAACGTAACTGGCATATTTTCCGGAAACTGCAACAAATATGTTTTATCAGTCTTTAAAACCTGTTTTAAACATTTTTTACCAAAATCGTTAGTTCTCTCCAACACACACTCATTTTGTGTGTGTGTGGTTATGTGAAAAAGTTTACACATGGCTTATTGTTTTTAATTTAATTTAATGAAATAAATTTCCTTTTAAATTGAGTTTAAATACTATGTTAAAGGAATGAATCAGTTACAAGAATTTAATTACGAATAAAAAGTTTCATCCATGTTGGTCGTTACACGTTTTGTTTGACATGAATAATTTTAAAATTTTGATTAAAGTAGATTTTAAACTGATCTCGGGCGCTTCGTGTTCTGCCGTCATTGCAGTGTAGCTGCAGAGGGATGCTGGAGGAAGGGAGAGTGCTGTACCACAGAGGGGTTGGTCTGGCAGTTAGCCAACATCTCTGTGACGTCACAACGACCAATGATTACGCCGTGATTGGTAGCTTTGTAAATTCAAACTGTGACAAAAATTAATTGGTAGTTTCATTTATCTGGGATTATTAGGAATAATTACACAACAGGATTTATCAAGACATAAAATAAATGTTTGGTTTATTTTACATTTGAATAGATTTATTTGTACAATTGTTTAAAGTATAATTCTCAGTAAGCAAACTGATATAATAGGGTGACATGTTAGATTACGTATTATTTTGTGTTTCGATAAAATAACGATATCGACCTTTTATATATACAGAATGATTGATATAAGTGTACCAACTCTTTTACTTGTAAAGTATTTGATATGTTAAAAAAACAATAACAACTTATCTAAACTTTTTATGCTGTCTTATTTGTGAATATTCTTTTGTATTTTTTATATATCTAACTGTTTACGAGTTCAAAGTAGTAAAAACATGATTTTATGCGTTTTCAAAGTTCATTTTCTGTGCTTAAAAGAGTTAAATCGAAATTAAAGTTTAAAACATAGTTAGAGTAAAATGTAATAAAAACTACAATAATAATGTAATAAATTTAAAAATCAACAAAAGCATGTTCTATTCAATTAAATTTAAATAACATGTCGAAAATGGACTCTTTTAGTGTTTAGTAAATTACCAAAACTTTTTTATTTTTTTTACCGATATCTCTGCTAACCTTATGACACAATAAAATTAAAGATTTCATCTTGCTTAGTATTAAAGGAACTAATACTAGTTAATTTTTATTATATTTTTTACTGCGAATTACTAGTGTGTGGTATTAATCAGGAAAATTATTAGTAATTAATTGTTTATTAAGGTATTTATATAATTTTTTTTTAGGCTTATCGATACATTGGTTTTTACTTACCTTTATAATATACGAATAACGTGTAGTCGCAAGAAAATTCGACTTACATTTTGTGACTGATATTCTCGTTTCATTGGCTCAGGAAATCGAAAAATGTATTTTCGAGATATTGTCAGTCTGTCGTCGTTGTCGTTCGTACATAACTACGTTAGCGGGCACAAAAATTAAGATAGGAACATACAATTTAATAGAGAAGACGTGATAGAAGATGTGGTTTCTACTGACATTCAGGAAAATCTAATTGAAAATATTTAAATGGCGGCCATTATAAAGGGTTCATGTTTATATATCTCGTGTTTTATTCAACTTTTAATTCACTAAATTATATATAACTTTAAAGATTTCAATTTTCCATGTAATAGTACCAACCCCACTCATACAATAATATAATTTCGAACACTGGTGTCACAAGAAAATGTGATATTCGTATATACGAAATCCATCAGATCCAAATCACCGACCACAGCTTAGTGAGTGGACTACATTCACAACTTACATTCACAAGGAATGGTAAACAATTGACTATTAGGGGTTGTGTGCCAACAGAGTTGTGACCTAACGGTTTATCAAAGTTAACAATTTTTTGTCCCATCTTGCAAAAGTTTAGTGTGTGATCTAGTCATCATTTCTACCGGAAATTTAAACGAACAAATTTTAGCATTGTGTATAGTAAAGGAATATTGATTATTAATTTTTAATTGCAAAATGTCCTGTATTAGTTTCAATATAAATAAATGATGACAAATGTCTGATTAAACCATATCAGTAATTATATAATATTTTAATTATTTTAATGGTATAATATTTTAATTATATTAATGGTAGTTAAATTCCGGTATATTCATATTTATGTATTTAACGATTAATTACTATTTTAAAAGACAAACTGTAAACCATATTAGATACCCATGTCTTTGCTTCATAATGGATCAAATTCTCATTAAATGTTTCTCTTGTATAGAACACATTTATAAAAGTGGATAGAAAATATAGTAAGAATACATAATAATTTAGATGATACAGAAATTATTGCCGGTTATAACAGCAATGAATAAATGTCGTACGGTAAAGTAAATTGAGGGAATGTTATGTGGATTTCAGGAAAAGTAAGAAACAGTATCTTAGAAGATTTTGTTGTTTGAAACGACATATGAATTTTAAATTTGTGTTCAACAAGTAATTTAAATACATATTTAATATTATTCTTACAGAATTAAGATACACAATATATAAAGATTCTTAATGACGTATTCTCACCAAACATTTAGCATGAATAGTTATCCTCCATTAATCTTTTGCATTTCATCTATTATATTCCTGTTTATTGCATAAAACGGTGGTTTTGATAGGCGTTTTTAAAGGTTAAATGTAAATAAATCAGACATAAACTGAGCATGGTGTTTAAATGAAGGATCTAAAATTGCAGATCATTGTTTTAATAATTCCAATATTTATCCAACAATGTAAGACCTTTCGCTGTAAAGGTCCACCAAATGTTTCAGAGGAATTAAAAGCAATGATTCTCTTATCTCTTTGTGTAAATGGTCACGTAGGAAATATTAATAATTACACCCCTCCCCACTCTCTCCAATCACTCTCCAATCTATAGAACAAACATTAGATTCCACCTTAAAATTTTAACTTATGTCTTATCAATAACTTTAGTCTATTAATAACTTGAAACCCATACCTGAACATAATGTTACAAAGTCCTTTGAACACACGATGGATATTTATTATCGTCTACCGCCATTCATCCTCCGCCACCTTCTCTCCTTTCTGTATTACTCGTAGTAAACCATTTATTTCAATACTTGGATGTTTTAATACATTTAATAATGTAATTATAATATAATTTCACTATTTCTTAACGCGGAGCTTATATAATATTCTATGTCACTCGTTTAGCAATAGCGAAATTATGTATGAATATTCATAGACGAAGAATTAAAATAAATATGAATTATTAATAAATTTATTGTTACTTACATTGCTTTACAATGCTTATACAGTTAAAATACAATATAACAATTCAAACTTAGTATTCAAAATAAAGTATTCCCAGGAACAATTCACCACTTCGATGTCACAAACATGTTTGAGGTAGTGTAACTAGAAATGACGTTACAAACTAAAGCGCCCCAGGAACGAGAAAAAATTAAAAGAAAATGAAAAAGATTGGTAAATGAAAATGTTATGAACTTTGCCGGCATGAGTACCATGGGAGAATGCTCAGCCTGTCCAGAGGTTTCGGCTTCTGAGAGCAAGCACGAGTATGGAGTCTGGTGTTGTGCCGCAAGGCTCTATGTTGTCCTAATTCTTCGGTAAAATTATTTCCCATTTGCATTATGATTGTGTTTACCATTCATTGGGAAGCTGTAGTAAAATGTATTATACTGTATACATTGGATCGATGCATGTATTAAAACCCTGAAACGGTGACTGCCTTAAATGAAAACGAATCTTAGCCGCCATCACTTATGTACCCTGTGGTTGATGGTGAAAGCCATCATCAATCCATCAAATATTTATTTTTACATTAGTTTACTTTGTTGTCTAATATATAGAAGTTACAGTAAACTTGTGTTACGTTTTAGAAAAAAAATCGTAAGAAATGAAAGAGTACAACTGTTTTCTAAATTATCTTTTATTTGATAATTTTGTCACCCTAAGACACGCGAGGAGTTTCTAATTCGTTCAAATAAAGACTGGACAAAAATAATGATTGGATTTTTTTGGTCATGGAATAAATTTTTTCAAACCGTTCAGTTTTATTTTCTGGTTGCTACGCATTGTTCACACTTCGAAGTGCGCACTATCGAAACACCCTCGTACATGGATTGGTGCAGTGCTGTTATAAATAAATACCATTTTAAATAGAAAATAATTTTAAAACTTTGTACATACATTGATCGGCCGACTATCAGAAAACCTGTTTAACACAAGACAGATTTTTATCAGCATGTAATTGTAACTTTCTCTCTGATTAGTGGTTAGAGGTATTATTTCTCTGATCAATAATGGTACTTGAAATCCCGGGTTCCAATCCCAATTAGAATAATATAATCCTGTGCAATTAAGGTTTTCCAACCTGTGGTAATGGCGTACTTTGAATAAATGGCGGTCGGATATTGATGGGGTTCATCTATAGTTACAAAAATGGAAATAAATGTTCATCTTAAAAGACAATGGTATGAATTGCCTTTTAAAACAAAGCATATAATATTACACAACATTGTTTTAATAATTCCAATATTAATTGAAAAAAAAAAAACTGTGATTAAAGGTATCTCTTCCACAAATGTTTCGGGGAAATTAAAAGCTATGATTCTCTTATCTCTTTGTTAAACAGTAGAATGGGTGGAGCAGGGAATATTAATTTCACTCCCAACCCTCCAACCACCAAATACTCTCGTTCTTTCTATATAACAAAGTTTCATTTACAACCCAACTTGAAGGCATAGCCTATTGTTACAAAAACCCTTCAAAGACTAAATCGAAACCCGTATCTGAACATAATGTCACAAAGTCCATTTAACACACGACGAACATTTGTCATCGTGTACCGCCATTTATCCCCTCCCCACTCCTCCCTTCTTTATGTCGTAAAAGTGGTTCTGTAAACAATCGACCCCGCTCCTTGGATGTTTTAATACATCCATTAAATCGTTCTTTCATTCAAATTTATCTGTTGCTTAGCACGCAACGTAACACATATTTATAGACCATGTAAAAATAAATAATATCATAGTGAATGTACACTTGAATACAATACTAGTACTACTCACTAGAAAAACTAATAAAAGTTAATTGCTTTATAGAGGTAACCCTATAAAACTCAAAAAGGTTTGAAAAATCATCCAAATAAAGTCATCAAAAAAGTAAGTAAATAACATTTTATTTTTGGTCAGGAAAAACTTCCCGAGAGAAAGTTTTAGATGACAATTCAAATTTAAGGTAAACATAAACAGGTTATTAAAACCTTTAGATTTTTTGATTTAAAAACAATTTCTCGAAAAACTAGTTAATCTCACCTTACAGCAGCAACTAAAAATGTAAATAAATTAAAAAATAACATAAAAACAAAACATAATTGTTTAGTCACTGACAGTTAATTTTTTTGCTTCAAATATGTCAGTTAGGTAGGCTTCTCTTGATTTTCATTACGTCTTTCTTCAGTTGTCGAATTATTCTCATGGTCCCGCACCAGGTGAAGTGATCAGCAGCACATCTCCAGACAAGATTATGGACTAGGGCGCTTCCCTTCAGGATGAAGTACGCGTAGTCTATGTATTTGTAGTCCTACATTGTTTCTCTGAAAATATGGTTGTCAATTTGATTTTTTATACATACATGGACGTCACATTTTTTATTTCCCTAAGCCGGTTTGCAAATGTTTCCTTATAGGTCGAGTATTTGTTTCTGCTTAACTCGTTGTTTTATTTCTTCACAACATTGAGTCATAATTTTGTAGGCTTCAACTGTTTTTCTTTTCGACTTTTCTGGTAGCGTAGCTGTACTGCTAATTTTGGTCATTTTTTAAATAGTTTACTTCTTAAGAATAAATTGTTTTTTTCAATGTGAAATTCACTTTTTTACTGAAAAACAACAATTTAAAAACTACGAAATCCACGTATATAGGATTTGTAGATATAGGAATGGGAATTGCGTGTGGTTTGACACATCCACATTACATCATTACTATCACAATTGCGTTTTACAAACGACATATAATAACGAAAACGAAAGCTTTGGCCAGGTGTCTATATATAGCCATGTGGCCAAACCAGTCGTAGATTTGGTGAGGTCAATAATTTTGAAATGTTGGAAGAATGATACCATTTCACTTTACCTGTGATCACAGATATAAACATTGCAATTTCTTTACTAACGTACGAGATGAAGAATTGCCATTATGTGTAACCTTATTGGTTGATTTCATGGTTTATAAATTGAGATTTTTGGTGAAAAAGTGAATTCCGCATTGAAAAATTATTTATTCTTAAGGAATTAAAAAATAATAATAACCAAAAATTAGCTGTACCAGCTACTCTATATTTTATAATTACCAATTTTCCTTAACGGTTGTTGGAAGGTGTCTAATAATAATTTCCATTACTAACACGCTACATTCATTTCGGTATCAGAAAGAGTCACTTTCAACAATATCAGTGTTTAACATAGTCATCTTCGTGAAGTTGAAGTGTTTCTGTTCCGCGTTCTCAAAACTCCATTTTGATTTCAAATGAAGAATATGCTAACGTAATTTTTATTTATGGGTATTGGAATGGAAACTTGCTGGTTGCAAATAAGGAATATCATGATAGATTTCCCAATACAAGGATTCCAATCCGAAAATATTTCCCATCAGTTTTTCAATGTTTACACAACTGTTGCTTTCCCTACATGTTCTAAATCAGTTGAAAGAGATGAACAACGTCGTGTCGCTGAAGAACGTAATACAGCAAGATCAATGTATCCGGGGGATTTTTACTAGATGAATTTTAAAACGCAAAGCCATTGGGTTTGAACACAGTACAGTATAGGGAATACTGGTGGAAATCTCTACCCATTCCACTGTCAGAAGGTTCAAAATTTACTGCTTGACGAATTTACATTGTGTTTAAATTTTTTTTACTGGTTTCAAGGTAACCGTCATAAAGTAAGTTATATCTTATTTACTCATGAGGTAACATTTACAAGAGATGGAGTTAATAATTTGTGAAATAATCATTATTGAAGTTTTGAAAATCCACATGCCACAGTAGAAAGCAGTTTTTAACACAGGTTTTCTGTTAATATTTGGTGTGGCATTATTAATAAGTAGAAGATTTGGCCATTTTTTTGAAGGTTCCCTCACGGGAATCGAGTATTTCATCTTTTTAAAGAAAATATTTAAAAACCTACCTCAGCTTTTAGAAGATATCCCACTAATAACTCTACAAGAAATGATTTTTCAACAAAATGGGGCTCCTGTACAATTTTGTCGAAAAATTAGGAATTATTTGAATGCTACATTTAGGAACAAATGGACTGGGCTAGAATGACCAATTAATTGGTCTCCTAGATCACGTGATCTGACGCCATTTGACTACTATGAAATCGATAGTATATGCTCAAAAAGTAACTACAAAAGAAGAATTATTGGCAAGAATTATCAAAGAATTTGAAATTCTACGAAATTATACAAATACTTTGAAAAGAGCCACCCAAGGAATTTTTAAACGAGCAGAGTACTGTATTAACAGTGAAGGTAGACTTTTTTTGTTGTAACACCAAGTTCTTAATATGTAGTTAGTATTTTATTTTTATTAAATGGTTTTATTTCTAGATATTCTCGGATTTTAAAAGTAGTCTTCTCTTCGTCTAGAAAGTAATGCACTTTTCAGCAATGTTTCAGATATTATGTTTCTAATAAAATTAATTATTTGTAACTTATTTTGTTTTATAGCTGACGTTATTTACATAAATTTTCTCAGAATGTAATTCTCTATAATTTTTGTTTAAAAGTTTGATGTATTTATTATCCATTTAACAAAGTTTTTGTATGTTAAACGCAAAAAACGGGGGTTTTACAGGAATGTTTTGCGTTCTACCACAGATTTATCAAAAACTAATATGCGTACTGTTCTATGTCCATAATAAACTACCAATTTTGCTCCTTAAATAAAGTCCTAACAACATCAATACAGCTTCGACTTGTCGGAGGAACAGAACCCAGGGCGAAATCGTTTGCTAGCTGTAAGTCGGCAACTAAGCATTAATATTTTCACCAGCAGAACTCGTCCTGAAATTCTTTCCATTTCTTAGTGAAACACCTTGTATAATTCACGGCCCAACATGTTTCACCAGCCTTTCCGAGAATATCGGAAATGTCATTTTCCAAAAAATTAGCCCAACATTGAATTTTCAAGATTGTCCTCAAATAATTTTAACTAATTAAATTCGGAACACTCTACTCGACTCGTGTCGTGTTGCCGGGCTTTAGACTTCTATTTCACGCGTCATGGGTTTTTTTCTCTAAGCTGTGCACTACATTCTGAATGCTGCTCTTTCCGGTTGGTGATAGTGGTTAGTCACAACCAAAGATTTGGGTTGGCAACCCAAAGCGCAACCTTAGATTCAACCATAACGTAACCAAGTCACCACCACGGTGAGCCGGGGTAACAGTTCACCGGAACAGGTCATACCCTAAAATGTCAATCTACAACTCGTATGTGAGTTTTTCTTCATACATTTCTTATGAGAGATAAGCAAAGTCCTTTATTAACCTTTTATGTCAATTTTATTTTAAAAGATATATTTAAGAATGTCTCTCTTTTGCAATAAATTCGCTCTAAACGAAAATAGTATTGGATTGGATAGGAGTTTTAAATGACGATGGTAAAGTTTCACTTCTGATTTTTGCTAGTTCTTCCTAATTCGTACTTTTGGGTTATTACTCTTTTCATTTGATCAAAATTGGAATGAAATTGGTTGAGACAATTAGTAGGTAATGAAACATCAGGTTAGTGCAGAAATTTATCAAAAGATCAAACTGTGTACCAAGTAAGGCAACTTTTATTTCATTAAGAATAAGAAGGGTTCCATAACATTCCGTAAATGTTTACTATACAATTGGACCAACATTTTCGTTTGATTATAGTAGGCAAAGCTACTACTTAAATATTGTGAAAAAAAAGTAACTATTCCTATGCACTATGGTAGCTCGGAGGTTTAAGGCACAACTTTTCTGAGATCATGGAGTCGAATCTCACTCAGGATAGAAGGTTTTTGTATAATTTATTTTTTTCCGAGCTGTGGTACACCGGATAGTGGGTCTCCTTTAAATATACGGTGTTTGACTTGAGTGGAAATTAATGAGATCCTCTAAAGGATATTAAAAATTGTCAGATTTAAAAGTGTTCAAAGTTAGGATAATTCAAATATAAAATTAATAATTTGATATCATTATGCAATTAATATTTAAAACAAAGTATCTAAAATTACAGAACATTCGTTTAATAATTCCAATATTGTTCGAACTATGTAAGATACCCCCATTGTTGTAAAGGTAAACTCCCGGAAATGTTTCAGTGGAATTAAAAGCTATGGTTCCCTTATCTCTTTGTTAAACACAGTAGAAATAACGGCTCAGAGAATATTAATTTCAACCCTCCCCCAAACTTTGTCCTATTAGGACAAAGTTCCACCACATTCCATCCACCTTAAAGGCTTAACTATTGTTACAAAACCCTTGAAAGGCTAATACTAAATGTAACACATGACGGACATTTATCATTTTGTACTGTTATTCCCCCTTTCCCAACTTATCTCTATTCTGTAGTATTAGTGGTTCTATAAATAAACTTTAGGATTTTTTTTTAAACATTTATCTTGTAAACCCAATGTAGCTTGATGCGTGACATAATATAAAACAAAATATAATAGTAAATAATGCCATAGCTTCAGTACACTTGAACAAAACCATACTCATAGTCCCAAATAATATAAGATTAATATTTCTTGGGTCTCTTGCTTCTTGAATTGTGATTTACCATTTATTAGGATCTCAGTTGTTGTACTATTAAGCTTTACCCATCTACATATCAACTCTGGCATGCTTACTGCCAACTAAAAAATATAACTTATACCTCCGCTACTGGTGAGCCTCGGGTGACTGGTATAAACATTAGGTGGAAGCGTAAATGATTCCAACACTGTTTATATTTTACTACAATGTCCATGTATAAAAATTCCATGAAAGATAAATTAAGTTTCAGACTACATCTTAACTGTTTATCTTAATAATTTAACTGTTTTGTAAATTACATTTTGCTAAACTTTTGAAATTTGAAGGATTTTGGACTTATATAAACATCAAAAAAGTAACGTATTTGAAAGTTTTTTAATTTTTGGTCTAGTAAACTCGTCCATTAGTAGATTATTTGTAAATAGTTCAAAAGAAATTTTATATTTGGAATACAACTCGTTATTCCTCGTTCACACAGTTATGTTTAATATTTAGAAGCACTTGCATTATTCTCAAACCATCCGCGTCCATCACTGAAACTGTTCAGAAACATTTCTATTGATAACCATTTTAAAACTAAAAATTGGATAAAAAGAACTTCGTGCACACATTGTTTCATTGTTTGATTTATATAAAGGACAAAACATACGGTACACAAATAGGCTAATAGCTGTTGGAAAAAATATACAACTATATATTTAATAAATATAAGTAAATTTAAAAACAAAACTTTTTTCTCCTAATTCGCAAACACCCACACTTATCGATTTTGATGTTTTTTAATTAAAACTCTCTATTGATGTGTAATCATTCATTAGTAAAAAACCGTTAATGTTTCACAATTTTTAAATACATCTCATTACGTAAAACATTTAGCATACCAACCAATATAATAATACACATTTTTAACGTCCATTATAAGCATTAATAATTCAACACAAAAACCTTTATAAAACTATTTTGAACTTAATTTTGGCTAAAAATATTTCTTTCATCAACCTGATTCATTGAATGGACCTCTAAAATTTATTTATTGTTCTTTACTCTGTAATGTATTACGTGGAAAGTATTGTAATCACTACACATAACTGTTTTAACTTTTTAAATTTGTAAAACTTTTAAATAGTTAAAAAATTGAGGTTAAATTATTCACGGCTGTTTATTTAACGCACAGGATTCCTTTGAAAGTACCAGATCGTAAATGTTTAAGTTAACGAACACAAGAACAGCTGATGAGACAAATTCTATTCTCCTTCACTTTTTTTCTAAATTTCTAGATGGTTTCGAGTGCCTCGAAGTATTCAAATTTTATAACATTAAGTTATAAGTTATATATATTTAAAAAAAAGAAATAAATAAAATTTTAACATACTATGTAATTGAGATTTGAAGACATTTATGTTTGAGCAACGTCAATTTTAATTTAAAAATTAAATAAATAAAATACATTATTAACAGAACTGTATGTACAAATACGATTACGAATATTTAAATAATAAATAAAGCAGTATATGCATGAGATCTTTTAATGCGTAATTTGAAGCAGCTAAAGATTAAGTTTTATCTTCTCCTGAGTCATCATATCCCAAGCCATAGGGTGGGTCGGGATTAGTTTCCAGATAATATTTCCCAGTTAATCTGAAACAAAAGTAAATTATCAATAGGAAAGAAAACTTTTTTTAACGCTGCACATGTTTGTAAAAAGTAGAAGAAAGGAGACAGTTATCTTATACCAGAGCAAAGCAAAACTGGAGCTATTCTCAAGAGCTTAGAGTTCAGAATTATATTTCTTAAGTCATTCAAAACGTGCATAAAGTCTCACAGATATGACAGATTTCCTAGTTTAAATAACTGTTATTTTATCCAGTTTTAAGATTTGGAGTAATTGTTACTGACAAGCACGATGAAACCGTTGGTGGTGGTGGGGGGAGTAAAATTATAACAATAACTATTATAACGCAGCAATAATAGTAATTAATTGAATTTTAATTACTAAAATGAGTCTCATGTACTAATTTATACCACCACTTCAGTATTATATCCTGAAAAATGCTAGTGAGGAATACGTTGAAACCCTAGGACGAACTAACCTGGGAGTTTGTTAGACCCGGGGGGGGGAGGATAAATTGAAGATGATTTCTCTAGCTACGAGAGGAGCTCTGATGAAAGTATCTTTAAATTCGTTGACGTTCAAATTGAGGGCCTCAATGAGAATCAGCAAAAGATCTTCGTGAGTTGATCAAGGAAGTGTTGCTCAAGTGAGCCAATCTGTCGGCCATTTATAAAAATGGTAGTTTTTTATTTTTCTTCTTTTTACTTTATAATTATGGAGAAAGACAGGGAAAATCGAAGTCACATGTGCATTGCTGTAGATCCTAAACGAATAGATAATTGGGCTTCAAATTTGACATCTAGGCATATTTCTTAAATATTTTTTTCTCCTGCTCATTTCATAGGTAGCTCCAAATTTTGGAACTAAATTTTACTCAAGTGTAGCTTCTAAGGATCCAAACAATAAGTTTCATCACTTCAAAAATGATAATGAGTTCGTGAGTTATCATTAAGGCAACACAACTCGGCCATATTGCTGATATAAAAGAAGTGATTTTTCAAAATCGTCTTTGCCGATTATGTTAATTTTTAGTGAAATGTGAAGATTCGGTGTGCTAAATCGCAAGTAAGAGAAAATTATGGTTCTGTATTAATTTACTAAATAAAAATCAAATTACGAATCAATTTATTTTACTTAATCAAATTACGGTTATAAAAAGTTTAAGCTTAAATTTATGTTTATTTTTAATATATTAAATAAAAAACTTATAACTGTCTTTAAAAATAAAACAAAAAAGTTGATAAAGACGCTCTTTTCAATATCAACTTATTGTTTACAAGAAATACAAAAAATAACATCCAATAAAAGAATTTTTTTTTCCTATGAGACTTTTTTGAGAACTTGGCGAAGAACGTAACTTTTTGTTAGTAATTGGTTTTGTAAATGGATGTGTGAAAAGTTAGTGTAATGTTTTTAAATATTTTATAGACTTACACCATTTTGAAACAAAGGAGAGCAAAAGAAAACTGTCGGAATATTGTATCTATAGTCAAATTTTAAACGGATTTTAAAATGGGTTTCCTTTATCTCTTCGTTATGCACTATGAAGCCCGATTTTAAATTTTTTATTGTTATACGTAAAAAGAACTGTCAAAAAATTTTACAATTAACATAGCCTAATTAACCCCATTTTCTTACATAAGAAATATATATAAAAAAAGACGGAATGAAAAAGGAAAGAAACTTATATACTTATTTTTTACCTACCTAGTATAAGAAGTGAAGGACAAGTTTGGTAATCGCAAAAATTTCGACCTCCGTTTTTTTGATTGATTTTCACTTTTCTCTCATCAGGAAACAGAAAATATAATTTTTAATAAGCCGTCCCTCTGTAGTCCTTGTCGTTAGCGTCTGTACGTAAGCACGATAACAACCACAAAATGTACGACAGAATCATGAAATTTGGTACAGGGGAGTGTAGCGTGGTCATATAAAACCGAATTGAAATTCAGAAAAATCGAATTAATATTTCAAAATGGTGGTATTTTAAACTTCATATCTCGGGTGTACTTCAACTTATAACAACCTAAATTAAATACAAATTTGCAGATTTCAATTGTGCATCTAATGGTACCGACCTCAGTTCTCTACAATGAAAAATAACGAACTGATTGACAAAAAGTATCCCTGACCTAGAAAATGTAATGTCGCATAGTTAGACATCCGCCAGGGCCGAAACTTTGACAAGAGAGAAGCGAAGAGAACTTTTTAATATATACACGTCTCCGACCCACCCGTTAGGGGCTGGCTGACGTCAAAAATACTGACATACACAATTACCAGGTTTACTTGTGTAACAAATATTTTAAAGAATGACACCCTTGGATAACAATTGCTCTACCAATACATATTAACATTTTATATGAGGGCAACTATTGGGAATTTTGAGGATGTACTTGTATTATATTATATGGTTGGGCTGGGTAAGTACCAACTTTATCGACCTTTTCATTTCCACTGAAAAATATTTCCGCGTCCGTAATTCATCAATTAAAACTTCTGTTTTGTTTTAAATCAAATCTGTGTAACAAGATTCCAATCAATTACTCTTTCCATCAATATAGGAAACAAATATAATTGTATACAACAGCGAGTCGAGGTAGAACGTCAGTATTTATCTGAAATCATATAAATACAAGATGGAGACATCGAGGTGGAAAATTTCATCAATCACTGTTGGCTAATTGTGTGCTGGGCTGTGACAACGACGCGTCGGAATCTAGGAGGCAGTTGCATTTTCAGGATTGTTAAATGGATTCTCATTAAATACAATCGTGATGGCATTTGGTTTGGTACAGTTTTCATTATGGGACACTCCAGACTATTATGGGTACACTATCTCAGGGATAAAACAGCAAATTTGTTTCTTTTTCATTGTTATTTAAAGGCGAAAAACCTCTCGATCATCATCTCTTTATAAAACAAGTAGATTTGGTCATCATGGTACTTACTCAGCCCCATAATACAAGCAGCTCCTCTATCGAAATGTAATGCCTAAAAGTTGGTTTCTTGGATGTTTTAAAATCGTATTTGTAGATTAAGGGCTCTCACCCCCAAGTAGGGTAAGTTTGCCTTAAACAGTTGTTACACAAATTTTCTGAACTTCATAATTGTGTATATAACTACTTTCTTGACGTCGGCTAGAGGTCGTAGAATACACTCGACCTCACAATAAAAGCTACAACTTCCTTTGCTCGTGTCAGTGTTCTAACTACAGCACGACTCTAAATTGTACACATATGACAGAGCCTCCACTAGCTACGCTCCTGTCCATGACTCGGCTCTGCTGGATCTCGTAACTATACAAATATCACATTTCCTAGAGAGGTTATGGTTCGAAATTATGTTATTGAAATAACTTCGATATTTGTCATGTAGCTAGGTCGGGTTGGTACCATTAGATAGGTACAGAATTGATATCTAAAATTTGTATAAGTTAAATTTTATTTGAGCAAAAAGTAACACCTATTTTGACATTTTTAAAACGATTTTTTTTAAACTTCAATAGGATTCCATATGAGCAAACTATAGTCCCCTGTACCAAATTTGTTGTTTCTATTTTAATTTTGTGACTACTTTCGTTCTTAAATACAGACAACGACGAGAACGATGGTACAGTATGTCGAAAATCATTTTTTTGGTTTCCCGAGATAATGAAACGTGAAAATCAATCAATAAATGAAATCAAAATTTTTGACGATTTCCAAATTCACCCACATCTTTGTATACTACTAGATAAATAAAAATGAAGAAAAGAGCATACAACATAAACCCCTTAGCCTTCGAATACGCTAATAGCCACAGGGTTGGAAAAGAACAAAAGTTGGTCAAGAGAAACCTGATAGGAAACACGAAAGAGAGAGATCTAACCCAGGACTATATGAAAAAATGTGTAGATTGAGTTAAATTCCTTTGGGATCACCAAGCCCTGATTGAATAAAGTGAGCCATTGACAGTTAAAACAACATAATATTGTAACATTCCTCCTTATTGTATGCAAACAATTAAGATTTTTGTTCTGACAACTTTTTTTTTTTAACTTTAGACACATATATTTAGCGTCAAGTTGTGTATAATTAGAAGTTATCAGAAACTCATTATAATGATTGGCTGTTTCAACTACTTCAGCTTCAGTCCTGTCATATGTAAACTGTAATCATATAGAGAGAAACTTTCCAGACTTGTTTTACTGCTAAAAAATTTAAAAAACGTTCATACAAACATAGGTCTGTATACGCTTAGCTCCTTATGTCCACTATTTAATTTTTGTTTTTAAATATACTTTGTCAGCGAATATGTCAGTCAAGTGAAACTGAAACATGGAATCTGTCTTCATTTATGATAAAAACAAAAAGATAAGTAAAAACGTACGTTTTCATAGCATTGTACCGGGTATATTTTGAACTCTACATATATAAGTTTGGTACCATTCTTTTCAGAATTTATCTTACTTTAATGTGATACAGTTGGAATTTCAAATTTTTATTGCGTTTTAAAATTATAAACTAAAAATATCACCAAAGTCGTATAGAATTTTTTTAGTCGATTTCTTTACAGATATTGTATTTAAATCAAACAAACCAAATGTTATCTATTGTGCTGTTAATACTGTACAGATTACAGACAGACATCATTCTAAAAAATACTTTTTGTAGCTCAGGCACATGATCCATGCGGTTTGTGACAAAAAGTATAAAGTGATAATAGTACAGAAGGCTGCAAGGATCTGTTTTTTCCTTTCACAGCGCACGATAATAGATAATCTAAATAGTTTACCTTTTATCCACATGCAGTCCCATGTACTGTGTAACTTCCGGAGTCTTCGGGTTGGAGTTTGTCGAACACATTCCGGACTTGAAAGTTCCATAAGATGAACATTTTGTTGCAGGAAACGCTTTTGGGTTGTTCACTGATTCTGCAAAGAAAGTCCAGGCGCGATGGTGACTACAAGCAACTGCGAATCAAAATAAATATAATAATGTGTTCTAGATAATCAGAGATATTTAGATTAATTATATTTTGTTTTAATATTTTAAACACAAATGAGATGAACTTTTATGAATGATTCGAGAGGACTCTGCCAGTAAAGTATTAAAATATTTTAGATTTTAAAATGAAAACCGTACCGTCCTCAAAAGTCGAGATGTCTCGACCATCGATAGTTATAGAGATTAGTTATTTTTAAAGGCGAATATATTTTGGTCATTATCGCCTTGAAAATAATAAAAAGAAATGAGTATAAAATAACCCCTCAAAAACTCTAATACTCGTCAGCATTGGAAGAGAGTAAAAGTTGTTCAAGAGAGACCTGAAAGAGAGGGATCTAATCCAAGACTAGATGGAATAAGGTGTAGATTCAGCTGGCCCCCCTTGGGATTTGCCAGGCCATATTAGTTTTGTATAAAATTATAATTGTAGACATATAAAATAACGAATTCAGATTTGATACTGTATTTTTTATATTACTGTTTATAAGTGTACCAAAAACAAATATTTTATTTTCAAAATGATGGCCGTTTAAAATATTTAACTTTTAATTTCTAGAAAACTGTTAACTTTACAAAAGATTTACAAGAGACAAAATATTTTCATTTTTAAACTACAATCAAAATATGTTTTTGTATGTTTTGTAGGTCAAAGGTTAACCGAAGTATTAATAAAAACAAAACATTTCATTTCTTGGCAAGGGTAAAATTATTTTCCTTAATATTAACGCAATTTTTTGTTTGGTTTCACATTGTCAAATTTCTGAATCATCATTCTAATACAATGATTCATTTTTTCATAAGGTCTAAAATAAAAAGATTTGGAGATGAAATTATCAAAATTCGAATTAATCTTGTGTTTTAGACAATTACCATTAAATTTACTTTTTAATTTTTTGTTAACTAGGTATCTCTGACTTACATAAATAACAAAGGAATATAATTTTGTTTGTCTTTAGAAGAGAAATATTTTGTCTATTGTACATTTTTTATAAATTATTGTACTGTTTTTGAGGTATTGTACATTAATTATTTTAAATATCGCCATTTTGAAAATTTATAAAATAAAGTGTTAGTTTTTAGTATACTTGTAAAACGTAACTTGAAAATCCATGTACCAAATCTGAACCTGAGTATCTTACTTAATCCCAAAATAATAATATTTTGTAAAACACAAGATGACCAAGAGATATGAAACTAATAGGTTTTTATAAGAAATAGTTTCTTTATTTTCACAAGTGGAACGTTTCTCGGTTTTTCGTGAATCTCTTCTGTATAATAACTTTGTACGATTGGTAAAAAGGTTGAGGTCAACAAACGAGTGAATACTCATAAGAAATCAGTCAGCGTTTCAACAATTTGCTCATTTGTTTAAATAGGTGGCTACATACACTACTACCAGGTGAATCACACAATAAATAGGTGGAAACGATGTATCAGCACATTCCACATAAATCTGTTTTACTAAACAAGTGAAGGACTCTGCGAATAACGCCTGACTATGTGATTGAACGACACATTTACACAGCAGTAGTCTACATTAGTTCACACTATCACCACGCGATATCGCACTTAGCAGTTAATTTAATGTAAATACATCGTGTGTTATATGCAATAATGATTCGGTTTATTGACACACCTCATTGAAAATTCGTTTTTATTTATTTCGCGTTATTAATGGATTTCTTTGGATTTCGCGTGTCCCACAAGTCATTGCACTTCTTATTTAGTTCATTATTTTAGGGTACTGAGCATAAGTTAAATAATACAACATATTGAAACAAGTTGATAGAAGTCACCATGTACTTACCCAACCATATTGTATAACGTAATACAAGAAGTTTCTTAATATTCAATGCTCAAAATTTGGCCTCTTGGGCTTTGTAAGGAATGTTAAATTTAATTATTTTTTTAAATGTTTAAAAGTTTTTTTAAACGGTTGTAACCGATATTATAATCACATTTGGTATGTAGACATATTTTGTCCATATATTCGACTTATTTTTTTAAAACAATATTTCAAAATTTGGTGGTAACTCTCGTATGAAAAACATAAATCAATAAAAAAAATTAAAAATTACAATTTTCTCAAATAGGATCAACGATTTCGAATGTATTTGCTTGAGAGTAGTCTTTAAGACCCAATAAAAACATGTTAGTTGGCATCTGTCTAAAAATCCAGGTCATGAGTTATCTGTAACGAAATCAATAATCGGCGAACAGGCTATTATATCTATATATAACAGATATAATATCATTAAATTAACTCTATAAATTTCTTCAAAATTTTAGTGAAATCTGAATTTAATCACCCAAACCGGTGTGAAAAATCGCAAGTAAAATAAAATTATGCTTTAGGAAAATTGGGAAAAAACAAATGACCCTTTTCACTTTTTTCCAATAAATATTTTTGTTGGAGAATGGTTTAGTTTGGTTTTCATTTATATTTTTTTGAGCACACATTTACATAAAAAAGCGATTTTTGTAAATAGTTCATTTGTAAAGTAAGCCTACTAACAAGTTTTAAAATTTATTATCAAACTATCAGAGATAAAAGTTGAAATCTGTGTCCTTGTGTTCTTTCTCAAAATATGTCTTACAACCTAAAATGAGAAGTCAAATGAGTTGATTTTTGCTGTTTTACAACACAAACTAAAAACTCAGTCTACCATCACGTCAAATGGTAAAGGAGACTGACAGCAGACACGTCTTCAGAAACACAACTTCATAATATTTTCAAATAAATACTGTCAGAAAACGATCAAACGAATTGGATGCATTTATTTTTTCACATATACGTGAAACTTGGTTTCGTTATTTATGGAAAATTATTTCCGACATTATGATCATCTTCTATCTGTGCAATGATCTACAATCCAAACGATTTATTTGATCGATTATAATCATATATTTAAGGTGGGCATATTTTTACCATAACTCAAGAAAGTTTTCGAGTACTTTTGGAGTACACGTCTTAAGATGACGAAACAGATAATTCCCATTTTCTCAAAATCGGCTCTAACGATTTAAAGAAAATTTTGCTTTTTAAGATACTAAACACGATGTATTAATTATTCTCTACTAATAAACTCAGGGCTACAACTTGGCCCGAACTGTCACAATAACTAAGAGCATAAACAAACTTGTTCTGGAAATACACTTGAATAAACTAACACAACAATTGTAAATGCCGAGTTAAAACGAAATCATACGCTGGTTAAATAAAAAAAGACGTTCAGTGCCAATGGAGTAGTTACCTAACGATTTTATAGGGGTAAACAAACTGTTGTCCCCTTTCTCATGAGTTTAGTGCGTGACCTTGTAGTTAAGCCTTGTGGAAATTAACCGGTAAATGTGGATCCATATTTAAATTACAAAAATTTTAAATTTAATTCGTGTTGATGGGGGACCTAACGGCCTTATTTCTGTACTATTTTGGCCTATATGATGTTCCGTTAACATTAAGTTATAAATAAGACTTCTGAAATTTTTCGTGTTTTCCAGGTGTATTATCTTTACCTCTTCCCAATTAAATTTATCATTGCTGAACCAATTTCGATTTACTAGATTTAATCGCGTGTTTTTTCCGTCTTCACTAATTCTCATTAGGCTTCGTAGGTAAAACCAAAGACCTTTAAAATTTCACTTTCCTCTCTGTCTGTAAGTCTTAACCAGTTTACAGAAACAAGACGATAAATCCTAATATTTCAAACTTTGCTTTACAATACTAGTATTGTCCTATTTATAGGAAAAATATAACTGTAACGAAAAAATTACCTTGGGATAGTTAAGGGGCAAAAACTAACGATTTGAAAAATTCTATTTTTTGTAGTATTAAATGTGGGGTATCAAATTAAACTAGAAGTTTACTTTACAAAAACATTAGTAAGTTAGCGCTAGGCCACTTAAAAAACTCCCACTTTATAAAAATAACTGTCTCTCTATGCCTACGGACCCTAAGTAGTGTGGTTTAGTGACCAGCTTAACCCATTTATATTTAGAGGTCTTTTGACGAACAAACAATGACAAATATCCGAATAAACTGTATCAATAACATTGAACAATACACCATTATTAAATAACTTTGAAATTAGAACAGACCCAAATATTGAATATTTTTTCATTGTAATCTTCGAAAATATGTGTTACACCGAAGAAAAAAAGAACGCTGTAATTTCTTTTATAAAGAACCAATAGGGTGACGTTTGGGCATGTATTTGCAACACAAGATAAAAATACAGTCTCTCACCACGTCAAATGGTAAATGAGGCTGACTGCTTACACGTCTTCAGAAATTGTCTTTCAAAATAAATTACTGTCAGAAAAGGATAAAACTAATGTTTTTACCTTCTCACGTATATATAATGGAGAAAGTTTGCGATGAGTCAAAAATTGTATTTTAAATTATTGTAGGAAATATCCGTTTTGAAGTACCCTGGGTACAAAAATGTGCTTTTGAAGGTGAAGTCTGTCATCTTTACAACCCATACAAGTGAAAGTAGAAATTATATCAAAAGACATTCGAGTAATAAAATATCTTAGTGATTTTCTCAGTTTATTGTAAGCATTGTCAGAAGGCACAATCAAGCTCTTCCATTATCCCCGTCACCTACTTTGCCAGAGTTACTCAACTGTCAGTAATTACGTCATTGTTGACGTGTCGACGTTAAATCGACTCTCGGGTGAACGCTTCATTTTATCGTTTATTCTCAATTTGCATACAATTTGTAAAGTATTTAACAAGTTAAGGACTACAACGAACGGCGTAAGCACAAGCATTTTACTTACCCAGTATACGAAGTATAGGTTATGTTTGGTAAATTATCGGAAATTACGACGTCAGTTTTATTACTGCACTTTAGATTTCATAGCGTTAGGAAATCTAAAACGTGATTTTCGACATTCCGTCCTCGACTTTGTCATCGGTGTAGTTGTTATCTGTAGGTGAGCACTACAGTGGCCACACAAATTAAGATAGAAATAATGGTGTTGGGAACTAAGTGTGCTCAGATTGAAGTTCAGAAAAATTCACTAGAATATATCTAAATAGCGGCCATTTTAAACAGTTTATTGTTTATATCTCGTATGCTATTTAACTTATAATATCCTAAATTAGATGACAAAGAGTAAAGTTTTGTGAAAAATGTAATTTCTAACTCTGACCTCCTAAATAATTGTAATATTAATATAGTTACGAGATCCGGCAGAGCTAAGTCTCCGATATGACAGTAACGAGTGGAGGTCCCTTAACACACGTACAGCTTTGATGCCCGTAAGGACCAAGTCCAAGTAAAGGGTGTGATATACATAATTCCGAGGTTCAGAAGTTTTGTGTAACAACTGATTTAAACAAATTTACCTCTTGTTGGGAAAGACACTTTGTTCTAACAAACAATTTAACGATTTATACAAGGCTCAAGAAACCAATTTGTGGTTATTGCATTTAACAGATCTGCTTGTATTACATTTTATGATTGGACTTTGAATGTACCATGATGGGGGAGGGGGGGCTATCAACTGGTTTCCTTTCACAAATGCACATAATTTAGAGAAAGTAATAAGATGGGTGAACAAATTTGGTGAGATATCTATTTAATCAGAGGTATACTGAGTCCAAAAGATGGTTTTTGAAGTGATATTTGTATGTCCGTCGTCTTTTCAGTGCTCTATAACCAAACAAGAAAACCAATTTAGAATTTGTTTGTTGTTAGAAATTATATTTACCATTAATAGAGACCATTTTTTAATAACTAAACATTTTGGGTTAATGAGACCAAACTCAAATTCTGATTGTTTCAAAATATTTCGTTAAATTTCTTCTCAATTGTTGCTTCAAAAGCCGGAAGCACACTAGAATGATACGATACATATCTAAAGGTCCTGAGCGATATACGATATTTATCTTATAACATATGTATCACTATATAAAAAAGTTCTATCACATTCCCTGTCGTACGTTTATCCCGTGGGAATGTTTAATCAGACTATTCCTTAGTGATTTATGTTCTCTCTCGTATATTCCCTGAAGGATTTATTCCATTTTATACATTGGTCCTGAAATGAAGGAACTAAAGTTAGTAATAAAACGTATAACTTTTGTGTTATTTTAAATGTAGCGGAAGAACGATTTTTAATGGGATATCTTCACAAATAAAAGGTTTCTGTACATTAATTTAATCTATCACAGGGTATCATTTATTTAATATTAAAATACGTTATATTATGCTTCGTAAAATACGTAATATTAGTGACATTATATTCTTCTTCGTTTTTATAAGACGATTATGAAGAAGAAGTTTATTACCTTTAAACAACAAGAAAAATATTACTCCAAATAAAAACAAATATAATTCTAATTTACAATATTTTAAATATCCATAACCATACTTACTGAATTCTTTTACATTTCTTCTCTCGCTGAGCTCTCGATAAGAGCATCCTGGTTGGAATGGTCTGCCTCCATTAGGGTAGAAGTCTACATGACCTAAGGGTAGTTGGAAACCAAAGATTCCTCCATCTGTGTGTATGATATCCACAAACTCAGCATCTGTTGGTGTTAGATGACCTTTCTTGTTGCCATAGACATAAAGTGGAAACGCAGGGTCCAGACCTAAGGACAATGTAGAGTTTTTGTTGTAGATGTTTATATTTAGTTTCAAATGTCATTAAAGAAATGAGTTAGTGTATGTGTACAGAAAAAATGTAATGTTTCCATTTTTTATGATTGGTGATATTAAATCAACGTGATTTGGTGAAACGATGATAATGATGGTTTGAATTGGGCGTAATGTTGGTTGGTGGATGTAAAGCCCAGAGGATGAAAAAACAACTTCTATTCTTCTAATAACCTATTTAAGATAAGGGAAATCTGCACCCTCTGTTTCAACACTTCATTAAACAATTTAGCTTTGATTTACGGGTATTTAGGTGTACCTCTTATCAAAAAACCATTTCTGATTAATTAGTGCTTTTCAATAAACCATTGTACGAAAGTAATTCTATACCACTTTGAAATTTGTATTAAAACATCAGTCACCATTTTGAAACTGTTAAAGGAAATGTTTTAATTTTTAGCCCATTTCTTGGCAATGAATTGTAATACTAACAGATATTGAAATTACATAATATTTTGGTTCAGACTAATCTTGTGTGTTCTAGAAAATTACAAAATAAAAACATGTTTTCAATTTTTTGTCGATAACTTTTCTATTCTTTAACCTACAAACAAACTAGATTGTTTTTCGTTGAAAGAAGAAAATCTTTTGTCTTCTGTAAATATTTTGTAGTGATATTGTTTTCAAGTTTCGACATTAAAAATGTTAAACCTCCGTCATTTTGTGAATGTACAAAATAAAGTCTTTGTTTTCTGGTATGCTGGTAAAAGGTTATACAAAATAATTAGTATAACAAATTTTTACATAATATCTTATATATTTTTAAAGATATAATATATTTTTTGTAAAAATATAAAATAGCCTACAAATATAGAATGAGGTGATAACGGACCTATGATCATATAAACGTTTTATTGTATTTAACTGTAAAATCATCTCGTGAAATATTACTGTGCAATTAAGAATTATTCTGTATTAAATATTTATCTTTATTTCCACAGTGGCTTCTGTATTTAACTTGTTTCTATTATCATTCATTGCATTATTGCTCTCTCTACTGATTGTATCCAAAGAATATGACGTGTAGAAGCTTTAAATCTAAATTTAGCCATATATTTCAGTAAGATTATTTCTAACTAATCTGATACTAAGATTTTATTCTTACAAAACACTTCAAATATGGCTAGTTTTGTGGAAAAGCCTACACCAAGACAGGCTGCACACCAATGCGGTACGATGTTGGCAGGAAACAATTTGCAGAATCAGTTTATCAGTTGTAGTCATCCAGTGGAGATGATGTTTTCGAGAGGTAATGGTATTTGAAAACATTTAAAAGGAGAGAAAGAGGTGTTGGTTGCAGTCGTATAGTTTAAAGAATGTGCGACACAGTTCCACAATACTTTCAGGAGAAGTAAGTTATCTCTCATGATAAGAAAGTGAAAGAATTTGATTGGATGAGTCTCGAAAGTTTCCATTTCTTATTGCAAGTCGTGACACCTTCAAATAAAATATGATTTCTTACTTGTGTCTTTTAATTCCGTCGTACAGGCCAAACCTAGTACATTAGCTTTATGGCGGTCTTTGATTTTATAATTCCATAAACAGAGATATTTTTCCTCACTATTGATAATAAAAATTAAGAAACTTAAATCTTTAACTTTACTTCTACATGGAATTATCGTAGCATATATATGTAGCAAGTATATCTTACGATAGATGTCGTACTGGTGTAACACGATTAGAACGATACCTGCGTTATAAAATAATTATCGCATAACGCTTACGACATTAAGTATGCATCGTAGCGGTCCAATGCGTCCAGCCGACCCACTTATACTCAATGTTGTAAAATTGATACGATTAATATTAGTAAGATTTTTTTCTTTTTTTAATCTTTTTAATAGAAAATCTTTTAATTGATTCTTACTTGCTAGTAATAGAGGTTAGTAGGTTATAGAGGCTAGTAATAATAATTTCTTACTCAAAAGAGGTTCTTACTTGCTTCTTACGATAACAAATAAGAGGGTTATTAGTAAAACGAAAATTCCAGAAAATTTCCTGAAAATTTGACGGGCTATTAATGTAAAATATTACGCTCCAGAATAGTTGGGTGAACTTTAATTAGGTACTAAATAAAGCCATGTACAAAAAAATTTTGATTGGACTTTTTCTAGCGAAAAAACTGAATATTTTTGTTTTGATGTAGAATTAGTTTTTAGAAGTGAAAAGAACGGCGGCAGTCTTTTTTTCTCCTTTTTATCAGTTTCCAATATAGCATTGTCTGTTTCGATCTTTTATAACAGATTTGAAGATTAAATTTTACATTGATAAGATACTAGGATATTTTTTTAATTCGTGCTTCATTTTCAATCAAAAATTAAAATTAAATATTTCTTCTGTAAAAAACCAACTTAAAAAAAAAACTACAAATATTTTTGGCAGTATTAAAATCATAAGATGTGAAAAAGAAAAAATATATACTGTATATTTTTTATTTAATAAAATGATCTAAATTATAATAGCAATAACAAAAGCTATAAAACTGAAAATTGTTGCAACGTACAATAGGGACTGTAATGTAATTCAAAATAAAATAACAATAACTTACCATTAACTTAGTTAATAATTCTGCGGTAATAACGATAACAGTGTGAAATTTAAGATAATTTTTAGTCATATTTAAAGTAAGCTGTATTTTATTATTAGTTAAAACAAACAAATATTTGTACAGTTTCAAAATGGCTATCGTTTGGTTAGTTCCTTCTTATCTAGGTCCTACATGAATAATTTAGAGAAATATTTTTAAAACTACATTTTCTAATGTAAAAATAAATTATTTAAAAAAATTAATTTTGCATTTTTTAGGTTAATTTTTCAGAGATATCTAAATCAATAAGTAGAATAGCTCATTAATATCAAAAATGAGGACGTAATCAAGCAAATGAAATAATAATAATTCATCAACATGTGTACGCGTTCTGTTATGACATCAGCGTGGCAAGTACTTACTATGTAGAGTTTAAAACATTTTAATTTAGCGATTATTTTATGTGTTTTGTCAACAAAAACTGTGTAAATAAGCCATTCAAAAAGATTCCATTAACTTTCTCACACATGCATAAAAAGTGAAAAGTACCTACAAGTGCGAAAAAATATGTTTCTAATTTTTAACAGAATTGTTTTAGATGCAATTCTTATGAGAAACAAGTTAGTTGCTGTAGAATGATATTTCCTTATCAAACTTTTGAAAACTTATAAAGAATTTTAAGCGGATTTATATATTTTAATAGAACGTAACCTTGCTCTAACT
This sequence comes from Aphrophora alni, assembly GCA_963513935.1. NCBI lineage: Eukaryota > Metazoa > Arthropoda > Insecta > Hemiptera > Aphrophoridae > Aphrophora > Aphrophora alni. The sequence goes on from OY740767.1 coordinate 41,664,654, forward strand.
GGACTCTAGGGTGACACGTGTTTGATTCTTTCAATAACGACAGTCAAAGTAAATTGACAATTATTCCTGAACTGTAATTTTCTATTATTTGCAATTTTGCACACTGGATTTGTGCTCTTTATAGTTCAACACAATTTGAAGGAAATGTGTAGCGCTTTGAGAAACTATGAGGAAAATAAAGCCTCGAGGTAATATGGCGAAAACCAAATTTCGTCAAAAGCAGACTACTCGTTTGGACTCGGGTCGTCGATATATCTGCTGAAAATTCAATATCTTTAGTTAACCCTTACATTACTTTTTCTATTATTAATATGTAAGAAAGTGTTATCAGGGTATAGCCAGCTAGAGTCCCTAGGGATTGCCAAGCCTGAACTCATTATAAATGAACCCCTAAAGGTATTACATCTAGGAGTAATGTTATGAATAAGAAATATTCCATCTGTGTATTCCCTTTTGTTAACAACAATTTATGGAATAATGAAAAAGCTTTTAAATATTCAATTTATGCTACATAGTTGAGACCAATATTTTATTTCTCCCTCACGTTTAATTGCTGTATTTGTTTAATTTAATTAAAAATTATATCCAATGTAACATTTTGTAGTAAACCTAACAAGATGATGGAAACCATCATGGTACTTACCCCGCCCGATCATATAGTGCAATACCAACACATTTAGTCCTCTAAATGTAATGCCTAAAAATCGGTTTCTTTGGCCTTATAGGAAATGTTAAATTGTATTGATATATTAAAGCCCGCTTCATCGGTGTAAGTGTCTCCACCCTAGCGGGTTTCAAAGACAGGGAGAAGCCTCCACTCGCTGCGCTAGTGTCGGTGACTTGGCTATGGATCTTGTAACTATACAAATATCACATTTTCTTTAAAAGTTTGATATTACTTCGCTATTTGTCATCGGAGAGATGTACAGTTGGTACCATTACACATTGAAATCTGTAAATTTGTAAGTTATATGTTGATTAAGACACGAGATATGAACAAAAACTTTTTTTAATGACCGCCATTTAGGTCATTTGCGATTCGATTTATCTGAATTGTAATAGGATTCTATATCAGGACACTAGTCCCCTATAACAAATGTCATAATCTTAATTTTTGTCGTTGCTATCCTTGCTGAAATACAGACGACAACAACGACGATGACGGACGGACGGCATTTCGAAAACCACTTTGTTTCCTAAGGCCATGGCACGTGAAGAACTGTCAAAAATCAAAGTTCAAAATTTTTGACGATTACCAACCTATAACTACTTCATATACTGAGTAAGTAGAAAAGAACTTTTTACCGCGATAACTATTTCAGAGTTGTTTTATTTGTTTTCAATTAGAAAGTTCGTGGTTCTTACTTCTTTCGCTTTCGGATGGTGTTACCGGAACGCGCCTACCAGAATCCATCTGTACATAGCTTTTCCCAGAATGCTGTTCACCATAAACGTTTTTTCACTTATTTCTCTGTGCTTTTTTAATGCCTCAGTCTCCTGTGGAGCCTTGGGTGGTGATCTCCCCAACACAGTGCTTCTCCTAAAAGGATTATTAAGATCTCCTGATAGCAACAGTTGGCTCCCCCCAGAATCCTTGGAGCCAGCCTCCGTAGAGGGTGGATTTCCCGGTTGAACCGGTCTGCCACCTGGGGTAAAACATCCGTTAGTTTTATCCATTGCCATATTTAATCCGAATAATTAGAGGTTCTTCCGCCTGTTCAGCCGTTGGGATCCGTCCTCTTCTGTCTTCAGAGCCGTTGACCGAAGTTCTTACGCCTCCTCCGCCATTGGGATAGATCCTCTTTCGCCATCGCAGCCGTTGACCGATTTTCACCTAGTAACCCTAGGCCCTTACAGGCTGCTACCATCCGGAGCCAGATGGACCCAGGTTTTTTAACGAGGTTGTTACTCCTCAGGCTCCTCCTCCCCTTGGGGCCCGTGCTTGCCACCGGCATAGCGGAGTTAGAAAGTTAACAAATAAAAGTATTTGATAATAATGGATTTTTCATATTTTATTATGGTTTAATCGGACAATTGTCATTATTTGCAAAGATAAAAACTAACACACAACTTTCAAGGGTATAAATCAACACCCGTTTTCAAGTGATGGATCTAGAGCATAGTGAAAAACACCAAAATAGTCTAGTTGCTAAGGAGATGTGTGAACTAAAACTGAATCTATATCGTAACACTACTTTTAGTAATTTCAAGGACGGCATGGATTACATGTCCCTGCCCGTCTGATACGGGCAGTCATTAATTTAGACTTTATCAGTCAAAATTAACTAGAATGCACCACCATGTGAATATCAAATGGTTTGAATATCATCTCCAAAAAGACTTGTAAACTCCATGAAAATTAAAACTTTCTTGCCATCGTTGTCTTGAAGGAATGTGTGATACTAAATCATAAGAGACAAGGCCAACACTTCATGCAGATAGAGTGCATATATATTGCTTTTATACTGGTATCTGTATGGGATTTTGGCCTTGTCTCTTACTGTTCAGTGTCACAAAGGTTTATGTATATGTAACAACAAAAGATGGTGACTTTAGTTAGAAATAAAGTGTTTTGTTGTGGAAAATAGTGTGATTTCTTTAAAGTGATGATTAAAGTTTCCGCAGTTGAAGCTAATTTAAAGTTAATACATACTGTGATGTTTTCTTAATGGATAGTATACAGACTACCTTTAATCATTTACAAGTATTCATGTATGGACAATGTAATCAGGCACTGCGGTATAGCAATTAGAGATCAGTTGAATGTACGAATGTGAACTTAGGTAATATTAAAGCGGTGCAATAAATATTTGTAGATTCATATGCGGGTTAGCCGCCCATAAACTCAAAATAGTAAAAACATCGAATTTTTAGCAGACTTTTATGAAATGCATGATATATCTAGCTGACTTCATATTTGATATCAGGTTACACTTGTTGAGCTATTTGCTATTACGTAGTTGTTTACAAAGTAATGAATATTATTTGTAATATAATCATTTTCCAGTGTAATGATTCCTGGTACCAGTGGATCATTTATTAATTTGACATCTTAAACACTTATTTTACGGTAGTCCCCCCCCCCAATACTACCGTGGATTTATCTTACAGATTTCATTGTAAAGGTAATTAAATAAGTTGGAATATAAATTACACAAATTGAATTATTTAAAATTCAAAATAAGCATTACATTTTTACATCATAATTGCAAATACAAATCAAATAGTGAACGAATTTCATTTACTTGTACAACTTTATTTAAACTTTTATCTTAATTTATACAAATCTTACTAAATTCTCAGTTCTTCTCTCAGAATTAAGTTAACATAGTACTGAATTTATTTTTAAATTGTTCTCTGAAAATTATGCGCTTTCTAGGCATTAGACTTAGAAAGAACACGAGAGATAGCAAAATCTAATTTCGTGCTTTCTCTAAACTAGTGGCATACGATCTTCTCTCGTTAAGCAGGGGCAACATAAGAAATGTGTAGTTAAAAGAGACTGCGAAAACATATGCACAGGATGGGCGTAGTCATTGTACAGGCAATTTGACCTATAGTAGGAAGATTTAGTAGACCTGGTTTTCGAACCCCTCAGTCAGGAAAGGCCTCATACTCTTGGATCTTTCACAAACGGCTAGACACGCCCTTAAGGCATTTGCCAGGAAAATTCTAATATTGATGGAGGTTTATAGCGCCTTTTTCTACTTCTTAAATTGGATGGTTTCTCCCTTTAGCACGCTAACCGCAAGAGTTTGTTACACTCCCAAATGAACAAAAGATATTTAGATTATTCGTATGATCCCAGGATATTTTAACCTAACCTAACCTAACCAAATTTTGAGTTATCAAAATAAATTAATAAAAACTACTCGAGTTATGTCCAAAATATGTCCACATATCAAATTTCATTAAAGTCAGTCCGCGCGTCAAAGGTTACAGAGTCAAACAGACGCCAGACAGACTTTAATTAAAAAACTACCTTATTGGACTCATTAAATCTTGAAACTAAAATATCCGGAAAAGACTTGAATTTGGCATTAAACAACAACATAATATACTGATACTGGTGTGGCAATCCTGAAGTAATCTAGTTGAATATATATTTCGTTTAGGTTAAATACCTCCCTTTCATCTATATTATCAGGTCTTGTTCCAAATCTTGTTCTCTTCCGACCCTGACGCTCGGAATTATAGAGTATTCGAGGGCTAGATGTCTCCATTTTATGCTCTCTTCTTCTATTTACATCCTATTATACGGAATATAGGGTAAGTTAAGGCAATCGCCAAACGTTTCGACCTCTGTGATCTCCACATTACATGGCCTAAGAAAACTGAATGAGTAATTTTCAATAAGCCGTACGTCTGTCGTTGTATCACAAAAAAATCATATTATAGAACTATGTAATTTGGTATAGGGGACTACAGTAAGCTCATCATAGAGTTATATGTCCGTATCTACGACACAAACACACCCTCTATGGCCGTAATTGTAATGTGTGTAATCATCTATGGTCGAACATTGTACACTTACAAGTATCACGTTATCTGTCCGTATCTGCGACAAAGACACGCGCTTGTTTTTTTTCCACATATTGAATTCAACTTACTCTCTATCAAGGTATCTCCACTCTGAAGAGGGATGATATCTCTGTCCCTACATTATAATAAAGATTAATTTTAATTTCGTGGACTTGAGGCTTCTTCCTTGATTGATTGTCTAAATATAAATGAGCTGACGTAATTAATTTATTCCACTGAACTTATTCCTGATCTGAATATTTATTACCAAATTTCAATTGACCCCAGAACACGTTCTTAGAGATCTATCAACAGGGTGAAACAAGCGTCTGGAATAACTTAAATACAGAAAAAAAACTACTATGATTTAATACGTAAGAAGTATAACAAGTATTTCTAATAAGTACTTTAGATCTCATTTGAAAGAGTCTAAGTTGGTGTAACCAGCCATTTTGTATTGATCATTAGTTTTAATAGTTTCATATTGATATAGAAAGTTATGTGATGGGTAAAAAATAGATTTCCATTTGGTTTTCTGTCCAATGAAGTCGTGGTTTGGAATAATGACTGTTTGTCGTCTATCTATCTTTCTGTAGTATGTGCAATCCTCTAGAGTCTAGAGCCCCAACGCGTGGACCGAATTTAATCAAATTATTATGTTGAAATAATTTTCCCCTATCTCAGGAGACGTCAGGATGTATAAAAAAAAATAAATAAAAAAAATCGATGAGGAGTTCTATTTTAAAGTGGTTTTAGAATTCTGTCGTCTATCTGTCTGTCTGTTGTATTTTAAGTACTCTACAGTCCAAACGAGTAGACCGATTTCAATTATATTTGGGATGTGGGCATATTTTAACCTTTCCTATGGAGTTTTTTAAAATTATTTTCATAACTAAAAATCTGAAGGTATATGTATTGTAAAAATGAGCTTCTCAAAAGTATTGATAATCACTCATTTAGAATTTACAGGATGAGACAGGATTTCGGAGATGAATTTTATACAAGTATACGTAAAAAATATCCTCCAAAAAAATGTGTTAAAAGAACGTTGTACATTTCACTGACTCAGGTTTGAGTTTCACCGTGGGTACAGTTGCAAAGGCTACAATAATCAAAACTAAACAAACCAAACCATTCTTCACTTCCACACATTCCTTCTCCATTGATTAAACAAAAAAGTCTTCCATAATGAAAACTGAAATCAGCAACCCACCGTCATCTTCACCTCCGCTCATTGTTGATTTATTTTAGAACCCTTCTCACATAAGGATAAAGGAATTTAACGTTCCTAACCTCACAACTCCGAGTATTCTACACTGTAAATTTAAATCAGTTTTTATATGCTGCATTAACACTGGGTAGTATTTTAACTGTGACAAAATTTACGACATGCCATGTACGAAAATGAAATTATTTTACTGCAGTAAAATGTTGTCTCTCTGAAAGTCAGAATAATGTGTAGTTTATTTAAGGGTGAGCACTACCTCAGAGATAAAACTGTAGAATGATTTGGCGCTCTGTGTTACAGTGACTAGATAACTTAGAAGTACTTACGATCTTACTTTTAGAAACTTTTTACTTACCCAACAGCTTTTACCAACCGCAATTTGTCATGTTGGAAATTTGGAGTTTGCATCATTACATACAGAATTGAAATCTGCAAAATTATTATTAAATTTACTGTGTTAAACATACGAGATAGAAACAATGAACTGCTTAAAATGGCCGCATTTCAATAGAGTTTTATATAAGCACACTATAGTCCTCTATACCAAATAAGTTCTTATAATAATATTTGTGGCCCGCTATCATGCTTGCGTACAGCGACGACAGTGACGGACGATGTATACGACACCTACGACGACGGACGGACGGCATGTTGAAAACTATTTTTATGGTTTCCTGAGACCACAAAACGTGAAAATCAGTCAAAAAACTGAGATCGAATTTTGTTGCGATTACAAAAACTTGCCCTATACCAAACATCATAATTTAATAGATTATTTGGAATAACTAACCATCTGAGTAGAATAATACCAAAGAAGACCCTCAGGTGCTCACTCATAGTGAGTGAGGGTGTGACAGACCCGAGGACTCTGGCGAGACCTCAACTTTTCTTCATCTAGTCTTGGGTTAGATCACTCAAGATAGAACCTCTCTTTCGTCATTCCTATCTTGTCTCTCTTGACCAACTCTTGTTCTCTTCCTACCCTGACTCTATTAGAGTATTAGAAGTCTAGCGATTTTTACAAGTATTTTATGCTCTCATCTACTTTTTTTTAAGAGGCGATGATGACCGAATAGTTTTTCGCCTTTAAAAACAAGGTAAAATATCAAAGAAGAAGTTTGAAAATGACCAATACCGTGTCAGCGTTTCAGCTGTTTTGTTATGCAAAGTTATCAACTTTATTATCTTTGAATGTTATTTACATATAAAATTTAAAATTCTCACTTTTTTATATACAAATACCGCGTCTATAATCACAGTGAAACGTTTTTTGCGTCATATAAGAGCCAAATCCTCTCCTTCATTTATAAATGACACAATGACTCGAACCCTCTCCCCTTCCCCTCCAGCCTCGTGGGAGTGAGTCATAATAAAACTTTGTGTACACCACACTATACATAAGTAAAGTCGGGTTCTTGATGGATTGCGTGTCCGGCACTGCCAAGTAAATGTTACAGTAGTACATCGTTTTATTTTAGAACGTCAAGTAATTTTTCAGTGTCTTTCATACTTTGGTTGCTATGATTGTAGAAGCAACATAAATACGATTATAATAAAATTAATAAATTAATTACAAAAATCAAGCAGTAATTTGTCTTACTTTAAGTAATTTCTGTTATTTATAGTTTGTAATTAATTTTATTGAATCAGTTTAAGTAGCCCATAGTATGTAGTGTAATCGGGGGGGGGGCGAGGTGGAGATGTTTTCCATGTTATTAGAGAAAGTTATGTGATGGGTCACAAAATCAATGTCGAGTTTGGGGGTCTCTGACTCCAAAAAAGTTGTTTTTTTAATTATGTGTGTTTAACTATTGTAATGAAAATTTTCAAAAGTGTAACACGCCATCTCTCCAAAAATTCTGATCCAAAATGTATTGTTGGTAAAAGAAAAACAAAAATTTGGTTCCCATAAAATAGATAATTTTCAAAATTTCATTAATTAGATTTCGTTCAAACTTTAGTGAATAGTAAAGACTAATAACATTTTGTAACGATTAGTTTTAATTGATTTTTATTTGGTTTTTTGTGTGAGAAAGATTGTGCAATGTTTTTGGATCATTTGTTTTAATAGTCGGAGACTGCAATAGAAAAATCTCTACGTTTGATATTTTGTAATGTGTACGAGAGACTTTGTGTGCCAATAGAGAAATCTATTACAAATCAGACTAATCAAAATTTCACCTTTTTTTTTAGCAGTCCACACCCTTTGTTTCGTTACATTTACGACACATACAATTATTTTGTATAGACTATGGTTGTAATAAATACAACTCTGTATGCAAAAACATTGCACAACATTTCTCACTCATCCATTCCCAGAACCAAATAAAAGGCCCAAGAGTTTGCTAAAATCCACGACTTCGGTTCCGTAGGCATAGAGACAGTTATTTTTTATAAATTCTAAGTCTTTTAAACGGTGTAGCGCTCCATATTAATTTCTTTGTAAAATAAACATAACTACTAGTAATCAGAATAGTTTCTAGTTTTATTTGATATCTCACACATATTTCCTAAATAAAATGTTTACATAGAGAAGTTTTCCCCTTACAACCACAAGGTCATTTTTTTTCTTCACACTATATTCGTCCTATATGCGATACAATACAAAGAATATAAATACAAATTTTGAAATATATAGCATTTATCGTCTTGCCTGTCTAGACAGTTTGCGATGTACAGACAAACACGCCCGTGAAATTATAAGGCTCCGTGGTTTTACCTACGGACTCTAATAAAAATCAACCAAAATTATTCGTCAAAAAAAATGTCATTCCGATAGTTGTCAGTCAAAAAGTGATATTGAATCATGTACACCATCTTTGCAATATTTCAGTAAGCTCTAAACTTGTGACGTAAAAGAGTTCTCAGCGTATATCGTATTTCATTAAAATCTACCTTTTAATCAGGGAGGTTAAGTTTGATTTTTTCCAATTATTCTGAACCACAATATTTTATTACTTGCTAAATTCAATTCTGGCTTCGGTCATTGATCTTCAAATTGTACTAAAATATTAAAAACATCGGTGGAGCTGATTTTCACAAATTACACTTTAAAAAAAAATAAAGTTCGTGTCTAATTTCTGGGATTTCCCCCCCCCCCCATAATGCACGAACCGGCATTTTTTTAAAGAAGGCAACCAATACGTTTTGTTTGGGTCCTTAGAGGTTACGAATGAGCGAAATTTGATCAAAATCGATAAACCCAACTTTAAGAAAATTTTATTTTATTAATATAATCGAAAGAAAAAAACCGTCCCTACGTCAATGCCACGATCAGTTCTGTATGTGAAGTTCATAAGCAATGAAAATCAAATGGGAATCTCATCGATACTAGCCATCATGGCAATAGCATAACGACTATATTTTCATCCGATTCTATTTCTCTGTTCTTCTTGGTTTTTTATTAATATTGCGACTACTTATGTTTACTTCTAATGATGCTGGTAATATTTTTTTTTTTACTTTTACATTTTTTTTTTCACCAGCCAAAGCCAAATTTATACATTACAACTAAAAGAGTTTTACTTAATGAACATTTTTAAATTTAATTTTAAATGTTTCAAACATGGAGCTATTAGTTTTGATTTTTAAATTTCCTGTTTTCACGTGACTTTTAATTTAGCGCGTTCAGCCTGACACCGAAAAATCCTGTTTATTTTGTAAACTATTTTTAATTGTTTAGTTTTGTCGGAAAAACTGTGATAATTAAAAATCTTAACTATAATACTGATATGGTTATAACTTTTAAAAGGTAATCATTTAAAAAAAAGAAACAGAAAAATAGAATATTAAAAAAGTTCAATAATAATGATAATTAAAACTACATAAGAATGGCATTTGTATACACTATTTCAACATATTTTTCCTTCTTATAAAGAAAAGTTTTGAGATGACAAGAACTGTTAAGTTTATCGTTGAATTGGACGTATAAATTAATTCCTCTCTCTATTTCCATGATTAAATTTCATCGTAATTATATAAAACATTCAGCTGGATACCAGGTCACAGAGGATACCTACGAAGGAAACGAAAAGGCAAATAAACTGGAGAAAAAGGGACCAAGAGATACTTATCTGGCCCAGTACCAGTATGCTGAAAACAGAAGCCGTAGTAAAAGGTAGTCTAAAACAATGGCTAAACTCAGAAATTGAGGAACTTTGGACAAAATATTCCACGGGAAAACTATTTGGATTATAACTGGTCCAACCAGATCTGAAACTCTCTAAATTCGTCACTTCACAAAGTAAACGAAATGTGAGGAAAAATCTTAAGTTTCGTATTAGGCTACTGGGCTTTTAAGAAAAACTTGAAATTCAAACTATGTAATCAGCACCTAGAAACTGCAGAACATATACTTCGAAAATGCGAAGCATTAGGACGTAAAAGAAACTGAACTTCGGCCCAGTTGCGACCTTTAAAACAACAAGCAACTTTGGCACATGGCACTTTGGCTAGCAAAATCCTGGCACTAACTTAGGGAATAGACATAAGCTAGTTGAAGAAATTTAAGAAATACACAAAAAGTCTTTTAGGCTGAAGTGTCTAGGGGTAAACCTCACTTATATTTATAATAATAATAATGATAATAACATTAATTACAATATTTGTAATAAACGTTTAGTTTCAAATACTAACAAATAAAAATGAATGGTGTCACGTAAAAATATATAAATTCATTATTATGATTTGAATACAATTGCTTTTTTTCTTAAGATGGCTGTCTTTGTCGTTAAATTTTCGTCATATCTTTTTTTTACAATTTTGTACATTAATCTATTATATTTCAGGTTATATTGTATTTCTTTAAATATTATTTTTTAATTTAAAAAAAAAAAAAAAAATTTCACCACATATTACTAACAGTTGTAGCAAGACGATGGAAATGAACTGACTAATCAATTTCATGTATTAAAAGAAAATTCACTTCCTATTTATTATTATTTTGCTGAAGTATAAAATAAAATGACATACTTGGATAAATATTTACTTTGTAACTTACTTAATTTGAAACTTGTTGAAATAGAACTTGCATACATTTAGTAAATTGATCAACGTGAAACAGTAAAAATTTGAGGATACTATAAATTCAAAATGGAAATGCTTCCTTTCTAGCCTACTACGAATTCTATACTATAAAAGTAAAATTATGAATATTTTGGTTTTTTAAATTATTTTAAATTATTTCTTGTAATAATAGTAAAACATAATAATACAAAATTTATAGTAACATGAGTAAAAACATGTAATTATATGTATTATTTTCAATGTACATAACTCTATAACATTTTTGTAACTTTATTTATTTTAATCATTACCAACAAATAGTTACTGAGGATGATGACATGTCAATGAAACACTTTTAAAATTCAATTGTTTGTGTGTGTGGGATTTACGTGTACTTTATTACAAATTTTAATAATTTATTTTACGTATTGGAAAAAGTATTTTAAAAAAATACTTGTCTCTGTTATTATGCAAATCATGTACTTCTTAATAGTTATAATATTGCCTTTTACCCCTCTTGTCTTGCGTGCTACGCTACTTGCTCATTGGCACCTTTAATAAATCGTTGCAAATCCTGTTTGATACCGTAACGTTACAGGATAAGTAGTAGTAATTCGACAATCTCCCGTATGACATATACTGAAAGGTGAACGTGAAACCAGTTATAAATGTAGCCAAAATAGGTCGTCATACCAATTTAATTAACCCAAATCTATCCATGGGTTTGGGCTCGAGAGCACTACACAGACGATATAGGACAGACAGACATCATTCTAAAAATAACATTCTTTTTGACTCAGTGGATCTAAAATAATTCTACATCGATTTTGACCCACCGAACAACTTTTCTTACTAGGTCTATACAAACAAAACCATTCTTCGCTGCCGCATACTCACTCCACTAAATTGATTATAACAAAAAGAAGTCCTCTATAATAAAAACTGAAATCAACGATTCACTCAACTCGCCCTTACTATCTTTATTATTTACAAGAGGACAACTCTTCTCACTTAGTAATTTAACGTATCTAAACTCACAACCCCAGTGTTCTACGCTGTGCATTTAAAGCAGTTTTTATATGTTATGAAATATATTTAAATTTAAATTTTATATCATTCTTGATAAAGGATACATAGCGACTTCCCATGGAATATTACTATATTAAATTTCCTCCTAAATACATTTGGGTTTAGTGGAGAGAAAAAATTCCTTACATCATAAAAGATAACTACTTTAGTTTCATATATAGTTTCAATAACAAAGCGTTTTTTGATTCGAGGATTCAAAATTAAAAGGAGCAGAACTTTTAACAGCATTTATACAATTTTATTAGATTATCCTAGAGACCAAAATGACAGGGATGGTAAACATTTCCTAGATCCTATACGGTTATGTTGGATATAGGCCCTACTCAAAATAATGTTTAAATTCTTTTGACTAATAATTCAGGTTATTTTCCTGTATCCCATTAAATTACCAGCTTTATATTAAACGCCTTCCCTCACACTAATTATATTTTCATGAAACCACAACAATAATTTAATTCCAAACTCAGACCGCCTGGCTTGTGTTGCTATCTATATTCAGCCTGTGGAGACTGTGATAACAACAAATATGTTCCGAGATTAAATTGCGTTTTACCGCAGCTTTTTTATGAGGTCATTTAGAGGTTATGAGAGAGACTTATTAATTTTATCAACATTTTCAGTTTAACCTCAATTTATTTTGTAGTATGGTTATTATTTTCCTTGTACATTTTAGTAACAAAATACATATATAAAAAATATTTCAAATGTAAAGTAATTTCGATAGTGGCATTTTATGTGTTCATACCATAATATGCCAAAGAAGACTTTTTTGCAAGCATAGTCCACTCGAAATTATTATAGGTGTAATTAAAAGCAGAATATATGAAACACCTTCTCTACAGTCCATAGACATGCAACTCTTAGAGTAGTATCTATATACCGCACGGTATCGGAGAGCCCAATATTAGTGTTGGCCTGGTATCCCGCCTATCGATTTATTAGTCCTGGATGAAAAATGCTAACCAACCCAGCGAGCAAAATGATGCTAAACTTGTAGTGCATGATAAAGCCACAGATTATAAAGGAAGCTTAATCTCTTTTTATTTACTTTCAAAAGTGGCAAGAAAGTGGGAAAACAATAAATCCAGAAATGAACCATAAGCTAATTCCGAATATGAAAAACGTGGATAAATGGGAAGATGAACTTTTATATTAAGCAGGACCTTACAGGATAATTTAGGATGTATGTAATAAATTCAGAAAAATAGATAATGCAAGATTTATAACCTTTGGAGCAGAGGGAGGATACTAATATGGAGAAGCACTAGCCCTCCAGAGTCTATTCTTTAGACCATGCGAGGACGCCTTTGAGAAGAAATTCGAAACCGAGTTTAGCCCGACAAGTATAATTTCCACAAAACTAGAGAGCAAGTAGAAGTAGAATTTAGTAGAGAGGTATATCGTAAAAATTATGAAGTCTAAGGAAAATCAACTGAGACAAGAATAAATAAGTCAAATTATTACCGACAGCGCATAGATAGACGAGAAGTAATACAGAAAGGTCCTTTGTCTAGCTAGTGACGAGTATCATAGAATACGACAAGATGAAATGAAGATGGGGTTTAGTGGGTATACCTCAGGAAGAGCCCCGCACACGGGAGGACACGTGGCTCTGTTATGGTGCAGTAACTAAGTCCCTAACCTCTGGGATAATTTGAGAAACAAACAAAAATCGTAATGTGCAGCAGATCTAATATGTAATATTAAAATGAAACGCCTATTGGGTCATAACAATAAAAATTGTCTAGGGGAGTATGGGAAAATAAAGTACAAATTCAGCCGTTACAGAGCTTGTGATTCTTTGGTTTTCCCACACCTAATGGACTTTCTGCGACGGCAAACCAGTAGACTAGACTGTGAATGTGGGTGTCTACGTCGCACAGCAACTGACCGTTTTCTTTGAAACATCGTTCATCCCTTTCAGTATCAGTTTATAACGCGTAGGTGATGTGATTTTTTTTTTTGTAACTATCGAAAATGTAATAAAGAAACTGATACTTAATTTCTTTTGATAATTGGGAACATAATCAGGGACTCATTTACAGTGAATACGGGTGCGGAAGGCCCTAGGATCATAGTTGGATCTACACCTTTTTTCATGGTCTTGGGTTAGATCCCTCTCTTTTCATATTTCCTATCTGAACTCTCTTGGCCAACTCTTGTTTTCTTCCGACTCTAAATCTATTACAGCTTTCGAGGGTTAGGGGGTCTTTATTTTATGTTCTTTTCTTCTTTTTTTAATAAGGCCATGTAAACCTTAGGTGTTCTTGTCTTTGAACAATAAAGAACTCAAAATCCTCCATGGAAATGCACCGCCTCTTGCTGGTGTGAAAATAAAACGTTTAATCAATAAATTTCAATGGATCATTTTTAATAGTCCAGCCTGCAGCCTAGCCCCATGATTGGTCACCTCAATGACTATCATCCGTTTACTAAGTGTTTGGCAAAAAAAAATGTTGTTTTACTTATTACAATCTAAGTTTTGTATGTTTTCCTTATTACAATATATTGCTGCAGTATTTACTAAACAGGATGCCCAGTAAATAAGGTACCAAACTTTAAGAAGCGAATAATGACATCAAAATAAAGATTATAGTTCCATACAAAAAATGTCTAAAACGCTTCATTTTCTGTTTATATGAACGTATTATGACGTCCTGAAATAATAATAGGAAGTCATATATTCAGTAACATATTGCCATTCAAGAGAGGAATCTAACCCTAAACTAGATGAATAAAGGTTTAGGATCAAAGTTAGATCAGAATAGATTCGTAACGTCAACTACACTCATAAACAGACTCATAAAAGTCTGTTTTTTTTTTTTTTTTTTTTTTTTTAACTAGATATAACTCCAAAACAGATTACGATATCAATACCAAATTTACGGAATATTTTATACTATTAGTTTGTAAAAACCATTTTTTTTTTAAATTGAATTTAACCGTTTCAAATGGTATTCATTTAAATTTATTTACAGACCATCAAATCTAAGCTGATATTTTGGCAATAGAACTAATTATGATAATTTATTAGAACACACAGTAACGTTTTGAATACATTTCAAATCAGAGTCAGGAAAGAAACTTACCTGTGATCCTTGGAAGTTTCACATCCGTCAAATTCTTGCCCGCAAAGCCCGCAACCTCAGCTCCCAAACTGAACCCCACGACGTGCAAGCTCTCTCTAGCAACACCATGCTTTAGAAGAAACCTGACGAATAAAGCGAAATACTTGCCGACTCTTTGCACATTGCTTACTGCACTCATATACCATGGAGCCGCTGCCAGAGTTGACCAGTCCACGATTATTAAGTTATACTTGCCATTCTCAAGAAATGCTGGAAAGAAACAAAATTGTGAAAAATTTCAATTTGACAATATTAGTATCTGAAATATATTTATTAATTTTTGTTGGTTGAAACAAACTTTATATTTCTTTCAAGTTTAAAATTGTAGTAATTATACCAACAAAACTGAAAAGTTATGAAAGACTTAACAAGCTTGTTATAAATATTTACGTATTCTTTAGTTCAGAAAATTTACTGGTACTATCTATTACCATAAATTGCTTGTTAAATGATAAGACAACCATTGAAAATATAATATAAAGACCCAAAGTCACGCCATTATAGAGAATAGTTGAGTCTACATTTCTCCAGCAAAAAAAGTCCTTTTATTTAGAGATTTACTGATCTAATTTCTGTTTAAACTGCGTTCATTATATACTTCCATCAACGACTATATGATTGGCATTTAGTCTTGGCCTCCTTTAAAATTTGCCTCCATTTGTCTTGAACCTAAAGATCTCTAGTCTCGAACACCTATTTGTTTTTGGTCTATAGCTTCGTTTTTCACCCCATCCATTCATCTTAACGTAGGTTTACCCGCCCTTCTCGTTCCCTCTGTTTTTGTTGGGGTATTTTCTTTGTTCGATGAGTTTCCTCTAGTCGACACGTTTTCCACATCTCAAGCGTCCAACTTTTATTTAATCACGACATCGGGTTCTTTGTACAATTCAGTATTGCACTTTCTTCAGAGTCTCTTGTACCTCTTCATAAACTTTCCTAAACAGTTTTATTTCAAAGATGTTTCCTCGACAAATTCAACACCCAAGTTTCAGAACCATACTGACAGTATCAAAGTTTTATTTAAAATTATTTTTGTAAATTTGGTTAGAAGAACAAATGATAATTATTTTGTAGACAATAATAACATCTATCATCAACAGTCTACGAATCTCATCATTCGTATTATTTTGACAGTTTACAAGTGAAGTTAGATAAACAAATTCGTCTACCATTTCGAACTTGTATTTACCAAAATGCTTGCCTAAATTGTTTAGATGTGTGTCCACATTACTTTGTCTGAGTGACGAGACAATGAATTGAAAGTGAGTCCAATTTCTCTTGCTTCTTTTTCAGTACTAATGAATGTTTCAAATGTTTAAAACAAAGATTATTGAACATTTAAAACACAATTAAAAATAATAAATTCTCTATCGCTAAGACAGTGATATGGAGTTCGGTGAATTGTAGCGACAATATTAACTGCTCCATAATGATAAACCCATCATTTTAAAACCCATCTATACCTTATAAACCCATCGCCTTATAAACAAAGGGAAGGAAAAACAGAGAAAAAACACTAAAAAAAGATCCCTAGGAATCGAATTCTCTAAATAACGTCTATTTTGGAAAACAAAAAGAGCTGACCTGATAGGAAAGATGAAATAAAAACTACATAAAGAAAGGAGGGATCAAACCCTAGCTGTGATGGCCACAACCGATGATAAAACCATTCATAACTTTGATACCTATGTTTGCCTCATCTCGGGAATTTTATTAAATTTTTGTCATTTTACTTTTTAAACTCAGAATTTGGGGTTATGAAAAACGACAAAATTAAGAATTTCTCTAAATTCGTTGATCAAGTACGATTTTGAACAAGTTATGCTCGTATTCAATTTTGTTTCGTAAAGTATAGGTTATGTTCAACGAAACATCACTTACCTATTTTCTTCATTGATCTAACAACAGAAGGATGTTTTTATTATTAAATATCTTATAAACACAAAGATATAATTTGAACCAGGAGACAAGAGGAGAGATAATCAATCCTCAGTGCTTACGTTGCCAGAGATACGATCACACCGAAAAGTTCTGCATTAGACAACCAAGATAAGTAAAGTGTGGAGGTGACTACCTTACTGCTCATTGCTCGGGTAAATCAAAATCTAATCTTGTGTATTGTATGAAGGTGATTACAAAAGCAAATTACAAAGGTTGCGTATTTACAAAAAGCTATAAAGATTAAAGTTTAATACATTACGCAACAAAGAAATTTTTCAAAAGCAAGCAACCAAAAATGCACATGTATCTGAACAAATACAATTAAAACAATGAAGTCAAAACAAAATAACGTATGCCAAAATGCTGTCTCAGATAATATCTAAATTCAACACACTGATGATATCGAACAACTTAAAACTACATTGAAGTGTCACATGGAGCAGATGAGTACTGTACTCAATCTGCTGACAAGTATTGTAACGAAACTTATATTATGAAACTGAAACAATCTGAAATGCCAATTGCTTGTCTCAACATAGGCAAGAAATTCAAACTTCTATTGTAAACCAAAAAATAGACGCTATGCTCATTTTAAAAACCCAGTTCACTGACAAAACTTACCTCAAAGTACGCAACTATACTACTTATCACACCTTACACCTTAAGGGAAAGCTCAAAGCTCATGAAGGATCCCCAATCATAATCAAGACCAAAATAAAACATCATGAAATAGATAAGTTTCAATTTGAACCTATTCGAGCCCACTTATTTGGTTTTACGAGATTTAACTATCTTAGACATATATACCACCAAAATACTCAATAAAAGAAGTTCATTTTTTACAATTATTCAAAACCGTAGCCCATCGATTTTTGGTGGGAGGAGATTAGTGTTAAAGATACTTATTGGTGTTCAAGGCTCATCATAACCAGAGGTCGTGAATTATGTTAAAGTATTACAACCATGACTCTTAAAATTCCCACTTATTGGTTCAACAGAGAGGAAAAAGGTTCCTGATGTCATTGATATCAGTGTTGTCAAAGGAATGAGCAACAAATACCTAAAAGTCTTATCTGGACTTAACATGTGATCACTCCCCAGTAATTAGAACAATCAGTAAGGAAAATAGACCTCAACCATTGTAGAGCGACAGAAAAACAAAATGGGAGATTTTTATGGAAAGTCTTGATTAGTCTCTTGATACTTGTATATTGCAGAAAACACCGTGGTATTCTTTATAATTTAAAAAATAGTTTTTGTAGTTGGGGAAGCCTTATTTTTCCTTATTAACTTTGAATGCTCAGACCTAGTTTTAGGCTTGAGTACATTCTTAGATTATAGATTTATTTTACTTTTTAACATGGCCCTAGGCTACTAGGCTATGTTGGTGTTTTTCTCTTGTTATAGTTTCGCACTTGATAAAGAGAGTTGATTTTTACTCTCTAAAGATCGTGTATTAGTTTTCTATACTCAAATGATGGCAAATGTCTGATTAAACCATAACTATAAACTACCGTTGTAGAAATCAATATTAAAACCATTATTGACTTACATATATCTCAACGTTTCCATTCAAAAGTTTTACGTTTGACCGTGAATGCTCTAAAATTAATAACCATCGAGAATTAAAAATGTCGACTATTGTCAAAGTAAAACATAAAATATATTAGTAGTTACCGACATCGAATATCAATCCACCCAAATGTCTTAGCTTAGGATTTAATGGTGAAACAATATCCCGGAAACTCAATAGGAGATCTGTCTGATCACTGGGATGATATTTCGACCAAGCAGTCATCCTATTGTTGTGTTATATAATGTGTTATGAAGTTTTTGTTGTTTTAGGTAACAAACTTATTGTCTTGCAGGAAAGATTGTTAAAAAACAGATTTTTTCCAGATTACGAGATTGATTTACATCTGGGGGGGGGGGAAATATTTAATATATAAATAAAGTGTAGGTTCTAAGAATCGAAACAAATTATATTGGTCCCAATCCCTCTAAAAATGCAGGTTCATGATTTACAGGTAAAAAATAAAAAATAAATAAAATGGACATGTGGCTTTATAGAATACGTGATTTAGCATTTCGTTCAAATTTTAATGAAATGTGAAGATTCATGACTCAAACCCTGGTACAAAATGGCAAGTAAAACGGTTCAGGAATAATTGGCAAAAAAAAAAAAAAATAATGAACCTTGAGTGCCGTAGTTTAAAAAAAAAACTAAATTTTAATAAAATATGATTTACACCTAGGATACATTCGTCGAACAAGCGAAGGAAGTTTAGACCTTATTCACGAATAATTTTTTCAATTAATTTTTGATTGGTTTTATATAGTTTTGGAATGGGTAAGACGCGAGAAAATTTGCGTAAAGTAGAGTTTGACTAGTCATATTTCAGTATTGACATAATATATTATTGCCATTCAATTAAAGGTTCTAAAACCACCTTTAGAATTGGTAACCAACAGTGCGTGAAAAATCATAATTTCAAAATTTCAAGATTGTTCCAGGTAACCGATTATTGAGTTAGATATGGGTTTGTAACACCAGGAAGGAAATGACCCACTCAGCCGTCTGCAATCTTAACACTTCCTTATTGAAATTTATAGATTGACGTAATAGGCGGCAATTCTTTTATAAACATCCAAATTAAATTCACAGAAAACAGAAGTCCGTATTACCTAACAATGATTAATTTATACAGTGTTATTCAAAATTACAAGGCAATATTTCAGAAGCTGATTATAGAGCTAAATATATTTAAAAAAAGCTTCATATAAACATCGGGATCCGAAAACGCTTAGTTTTCATTCTGTCGGCCATTTTGTGTTTAAATAAATATATATTACTTGGAAGTAGATAAGATATAAATTAAGTAAAAATGTATTACACCCATACTTTTTGTAACCTTTTACCATCATATCAGAAAAACAAGATTTTATTATGTAGAATTTACAAAGGACGGACGTTTTAAATGTTTAATGTGGATTATCTTAAAATATTACATTACACAATATTTACAAGCCACAAACGATTTTTAACAAAAAAAAAACAAAAGTTTTTATTTACTTTTTCTGTAGATCAAAAGATAACCCAGTTATAAACAAATAACTATAAAATATTTAAATTAGTATTAAAATACCAGTCACCACTTTTGGTACATTTCTGGGCAATGTATTATAAAATTATTATTAAGTATTATTATTATTCCATAATATTTTGTTTTAGGCTAATTTTTATTGTTGCAGACATATACCAATAAATTATGAATTATGTCTTGTCGAAAACTTGGTTATCCTTTATCCTAAATTTAAAAAAAATAAAAAGGCATTTAATTTTTTAAAGATAGATAAAAATCGTTACTTTTGTGTAAATATTTTGTAAAGTTAATAATTTTTTTAATATTTAAGATTAAAATTTTACTTATCCGTCATTTTAAAATGTCAAAATATTGGTTTTGTGATATAACTTACTGGTAAAAGGTTACATAAATAATGCATATAACAATTTTCACTCATTATCTTATCTTCTTCAAAAGATATGTTTTTTTGTTGTAAATATACAAAATGGCCGACAAGCGAAAACGTAGCATTTCTTGGCCTATGTTTATTGTTTCCTTGTTTCTTAAAGGCTAAATACATTTCGGTCATCATCGCCTTATAAAAATAAAAATAAAAAAAGAGTATAACATAAAAACTCCTAGCCATCAAATATTCTAATAGCGTCAGGTTCGGAAAAGAACAAGAGTTGGTAAAGAGAGATTAAAGAGAGGTATTTAACCTGAAACTACATGGAAAAGTGTAGATCCTGTGTGAGCCCCTGGTGGTTTGACTTATGTTTATATAAAAAGTTTAACTTATTTTAGCTTTAGAATCGGTTCCCGAAATATTGAAATTTTGAATCATTCTGTATTTCAACCATTTTTGGAATTTGAATCCCCCTGTATGAACAAGAGGGAAAACACTACTATAAAGACAATAATTATTTTCAGATGTCTTACAATTTTAACAAGTCTAAAAATAAGAGGCACAACATTTTCACTGCAGTAAAATAATTTCATTTCCATACATAACATGTCGTAAATTTTGTCACAGTTAAAATACTAGCCACTGTTAATGCAGCGTATAATTTAAATTTACAGTGTAGAATACTCGGGGTTGTGAGCTAGAAACGTTAAAATCCTTCATCCCTATTTGAGAAGGGTTGTTCTGTTGTAAATAATAAATAAAGAAAGGGCGAGTTGAGTGAATCGTTGATTCAAGTTTTTATTATAGAGGACTTCTTTTTCTTATAATCAATGGAGTGGAGTGAGTATGTGGTCGCGAAGAATGGTTTTGTTTGTCGAGATTTAGTTAATGTAACTGTTTTCATGAAGAGATCCAGACTAAAAGTGAATGAAATATTGGTTATAATGTTCCTTAGAATATTTTTAAAAGTTCTTTCAAATTTTTGAACATATTTAAAAGATGGCTTCTTTTACTTTAAATTTTAAACGAACAACTACAAATAAACCGTACAAAAACCAATACTTTTTTCGGATCCTTAGCCACTGGAACAAATTTTTGTTCAAATCATTAAAGCCGATTTTTATGAAATCGCTATTTTTTATTTTTTCCCTATATCAGATACCCTAAAGTTTAAGTTATAGAAAAATAAAAAAGAAAAATAGTCCCTAGATATCCCCACATTCAAAACCAATTTATAATCGGTCCACGAGTTTGGGCTGTAGAACGTTGCACATTCGAGAGATTTCATTCTTGTCTTAACTTAGAATGTATGCAAAAAACTCAATATTGATTATTTATCCTTCACATAACTTTCTCTATGCTATGTACACGTGACGAAATTAAATTTTTTAACATAATTGAAATTTAGGACAATGTTCCCCAATCTAAAAATTACATTGTAAGTGGATTCGAGGGATTCTTCAAGTAAAGGGAAAAAGACTACAGATATATCTTGCTAAAAGGGAGTCGCTATGTAATAACCTACCCTAACCTATCCTAACTGGTAGTTTGTCTACATAAAATGACAGCCGACATAAATTTAAAATTAGAGCCTCTATTATATAATCTTAAGAAGAGTTTCATTACAAAAGAGGAAGGTAAATAAAAGAACATTCCGTATCTAAATATAAGCTGATATAATAGGCAAAAATGTCTTCATATTCATCCAAACTATCATTGTTTCATCATGAAAACACAAATGTTTAATTGTCAATGTTATCTAATGATATTTATATATGATCAAGTGGGAAAACACTACTTTAACCTGCACTTGTCGAAAATTGAAAATTATCGTGACGATATCCTGAATTCAAAGAATTATAAATAAGTATTCTTCAAATTTGTCATTGCACGCACGTGTCTAAAGGCTGAAAGTAAGGTTGGCAGACAATACGTTTTGAGTGTTACTATTTGATCCCCCCCCCCCAAATACTCTAATAGCGTCGGGATCGGAAGAGAACAAGAATTGTTTAAGATACGACAAGAAAGATGAAAGAGAGGAATCTAACCCTAAACTAGATGAATAAAGGTTTAGGATCAAAGCTAGATCAGAAATAATAGATTCGTAACGTCAACTACACTCATAAAAATCTGATCAAAATTTTACGTGAAGCGTGTCACAGATCTTAAAAGGCTACAGAATTGTAACAACAATCCGAAGGGATTATTTCCGAATTTGATTTTTTTTAAAGAAGGATGTTTAAGGTCTATAATGAACTTACCTTTCCTTATAGTTCTGGAACTTTTCGCATCCTTGAGTTCCGTGAATCCGTGAATGTAGAACACAGTTGTATAGTTCTTGTGAAGGAACGAGTTATGAAGTTCGAAGTGACTATCTGTGTACAGCCGCTGAGGATGGTCTTTGTTGTGTCTGCAAATTGTTAAAACATAAATATTTGCATATAGAGTCCCTTCATTTTAACAGAGCAACATAAGGCGTGGTAAGCTATATGCAAGTGTTTCAATTTTTTTTTAAATGTTAGTACCCTAATTTAATGCTACCTCGAAAGGAAAAACTAAAAAATTAGCATAAAAAGAAATAAAAAAGGTAAAATTTTGTATGCTAATTTAAACAAATCAATACAAAATTAGTATTGAATTAACCCAATGGATTGGAAGACTGCGATATTTGGTGTAGAGTGGACCAAAGGCAGACACATAAAGACTGCATTGTTGAACAGTCCATTATAGCGAATGAATAAAGAGACCAACATCTAAGGCCGTGTTAGAGAACTATGTTACACACAAAGCAGAAGTTTGGAAAGTAAGAGAGGTTATGGATAGAAAGTTAGGTCGATATATCAACGTATTACGACTTCGCAGGTCAAATGTGTATATTTAGACTGAAGCAGTACACTACTACTAAGAACCTTATAGAGGACGGTGTTTTAGATTAGTAAATAGTATTACGCTAAAGGAATAAATAACTATTTGTGGATTCTCAAAGCCGAACTTTCACGAACACTTCCGAAAACAGTTTAATGAATTACCTCGCAGAACACCTGTCTATATCAAACTGAAAAAATACATCCCGAGGAATCTGTAAGGTACTACTACTAAGAACCTTACAGAGAACGATGTTCACATTCTTCGCAATATTATATAAAGAACTTTTTTGAGACTAGAGGACTTCAAAACTTATATTTCCAAGGAAAACTCGACGTTGATTGTTTTTTAAGTTTCTCTATACTGTGCATACGTGATAAAACAAACGGAGTACAAACATTGCACAAATCTTCTCGCTTACCAAATAAATTGTCAATCAAAAAGTAACAAAAAATGACGTCGTTTTGAAAAATAGTTGTGACTAAATTAAGGGCTTAAAAGTAGCTTTGTTTGTACCATAAACAAGTCTTCAGTGCAACGTATTTGATTACAAGCGAGTTTTTTGTTGATGGTGGTCAAGGTACATTTTGGATTAAAAAAAAAAAAAAAAAAAAAAAATGTAATCAATTCCAAAATGAGCCTTGACTACCATTACGATTGATACCATATTGATTGTAGATACGATGATCGCACATTGGGTCGTAGAGTATTGCACCTATAACAGACGACAGACAAATATAATGCCAAAAACCACTTTTTTAAATCAGGATACTTAAAAAGGGCTATAGCCTATCTGCAAAAAAAACTATTCATACATTTTTGACAAATCACATAATTTCTCTATACTTCGGATTTGTGAGAAAGTAATGCACCCTACACTGTTTAAGTAAAATGAATTATGAAAAAAAACAGAAGATATTTAAAATTACTAAAACTTTTAACTTTTGTAATAAACATATTTATTGTATTTATAAAAAAAACATTTCAACAATCAAAGCATAAAAAACACTTACAAAATGACTTGAGTTTCTAAAATAAAACGATATACCACTGTAACATTTACTTGGCAGCGCCGGACAAGCAATCCATCAAGAACCCGACTTTACTTATGTATAGTGTGGTGTACACAAAGTTTTATTGTGACTGACTCCCTCGGGGATGGAGGGGTGGGGGAGAGGGTTCAAGCCAGTGTGTCATTTATAAATAAAGCAGAGGATTTGGCTCCTACATGAAGCAAAAAGTATTTCAGTGTGATTTTAGATACGGTATTTCCATAACAAAATGCCGTTGTTTAAGTTTTATAATTAAACAACATTCAAAGTTGTAAAAAGACGATACTTTTGGATAATAAATATGTATATATACTACAGAAAGCTGATAAAATGTGATACAGGGTAGGAACTTTATTTTTGTATTACCCGTTTTCCATGTATTACACGTTTTTTAGTAATAATTTATTCAGATTTAGATGATTAGTCATTCAAATTAAGTTTAAAGTGTTTTATACAGCTATTGATATTTAGCATAACAACTAAATCACCGTTTTACTTAACAGCTGTTTTAATTTTCTATTAATTTTAAGGTTATGTTTACACCAATGCTGAAAACAACTGAGCATATTCTGCAAAGGTAAACTATTTTCAAAACTTTGAATATTATCAATGGTTTTGACTGTCGATGATCAGAAGTTGATACTATATTAACATGTTGTCTGAGTACTGCAAGGGTAAATTATGTTGAATTAGCTATTACCGCGCACACATTTTGCGCTCCGTTTAGAATTTATAACATTGATACAGACATAACCTAAAAAAGTTAAATGTATAACAAATTAAGGATAACAGTTGTTTAGTAAAGTCACGTGGTTTGGTAGTTTTATTGAAATTTGTAGAAGATTATTTAGATTAATTATAATTTGTCTGAAGTAGAAGCTATAACTTAAATAAAAAGGTGTGTAATTTTTAAGGTGTGTGTAATTTTTATAGCTACACATTCTACACACATTTCCTCACACATCCAATAACAAAACTATATATCAATAAAACACCAATTTTTTATGAGGAAGCTGCCATAAGACCAAAACTAAATTTCAATTTTCTCAAAATTGTTTCCAAAGAGTGTCATACAATTTTGCTAAAATATAGGATCAAAATAATGTAGGCCTAGTAATTGCTATCTTTTCAAAAGTGCCTATACGGGACTTATCGGGAATAAATACAAGAAAATCCTCCATGGAGCTGAAATAAAAGGTCTAATTTCTAATCGGTTCTAGCTATTTTGAGTAAAATTTTAGTATTAAGAACTAAAAGCGCTGTGATAAATATCAAGTAAGAGAAAAATACCATTCAGGGTTAAGTATTATTACCAAAAAAAAAACAAACAAAAAAAAAAAACAAAAAACGAAAACAAACCTTATGATACGAATCGATCGCATTTAAGATGTATATAAACACACATACACACACACACACACACACACACACACACACACACACACACACACACACACACACACACACACACACACACACACATATACAGGGTGGCAATTAAGTCTGGAACCTCTTTTTTAATTTTTAAACCACAATAGAAAAAAATACCAAAGTTCACACGTGCTTACTGGTGATAGTAACGAACACATCTGCCCAATTACCGACCGGATAACCCTTTTGGGGGACGGTCCACAAGGAGTCAGACAAAATTCTTAAATAGCAGCATAGGTCGAGTTTGGTATCAAATTAAAGGTCTCACTTAGCAGAGTACAATGCCGCAAACCGGACTTCAAAAGGTGGATTCATTCAGTAGTTATAGCTGTTTGAATTTTAAAACTCGAACAATGTAAATTATTAAGTAAACACCAATTTGTAAGTACCTGTGATCAAAGTAAGTGTTCAAAATGTTCCCCTCCCATCGTCTGACAATGTGGTAATCAAAGCCAGGAATAACTCCTCATCAATAATTATTACCAATAACACAACTACTGTTAGAATGTGAAAGTGGCTCTTTGGGTTTTCCACAAATTGAACTTTGACTACAACCGTTGTTATCTGTATTTTGTTAGGAAGGTAACAGTTCAGTTGCACTGAAGCTTTCAGCGGGTTTAGTTATGTAGATGGAATAATTTTCAGTCATTAACAAGTTTTAAAATTGGTTATTAATTTGTTTATTTACCGTTATGTCACTTAGTGAGCGTGAAAGAATAACTCTTTTAATGATGCGTGGGTGGGGAGATAATGAAAGATCATATGAAGCAGTTAAAAATTTATTCAATGATACTTTTCCTGAGAGATATCCTATCTCTAAGTCCACAGTAATAAAGACAGTGGCCCATTTTGTAGAGACTGGTAGCGTTAAGGATAGTGTCAGAACTGGAAGACCAACAACAGTGACGGGTGAAGCCGCATCAGGCGCGCCACCACACTTTGCTCTCCTTGTTAGGGAATACTTGGATACAATATTCCCTCACAGGTGAATTGGAAGACGTGGTGCAGTAGAGTGGCCTGCTCGTTCCCCTGATTTACCTCCGCTGGATTTTTTTCTTTGGGGATACCTCAAAGATAAAGTTTATCGTACTAAACCTCGAGATTTGGCGCACCTAAGAAATGTCATAGTCCAAGAAGCTCAAGATATTCCTCGTGACTACCTTCAAAATGCAGTGGATGGCTTTTACAACCGCCTAGGACATTGCCAGACGATGGGAGGGGAACATTTTGAACACTTTCTTTGATCACAGGTACTTAAAAATTGGTGTTTACTTGTAATACTTAATCATTTACATTGTTCAAGAGTTTTAAAATTCAAACAGCTATAACTACTGAATGAATCCACCTTTTGAAGTCCGGTTTGCGGCATTGTACTCTGCTAAGTGAGACCTTTAATTTGATACCAAACTCGACCTATGCTGCTATTTAAGAATTTTGTCTGACTCCTTGTGGACCGTCCCCCAAAAGGGTTATCCGGTCGGTAATTGGGCAGATGTGTGCGTTACTATCACCAGTAAGCACGTGTGAACTTTGGTATTTTTTTCTATTGTGGTTTAAAAATTTAAAAAGAGGTTCCAGACTTAATTGTCACCCTGTATATATATATATATATATATATACAAGATGGCGTCTATGGTTTCCATCCATTTTGACTCATAACTACTGTAGGCTACTGATCTAACCTTTTTATTGATGAATACTACGGGTGGGGAGGGGAGAGGTTGTGTTTGAGAAATTTTGTGCAATTCTATTTTTATTTGATTTCAAAAAATCTGCCGTAATTATTTTCTTAATCCATGGAATACCCTGTATTATATTATATTAAACATATTTACTCTCACCTCGTGTAAAGCAGGAAAGATATGTCCTCTCTTTCGTTGATTGGGCAGCAGAATCTACAGTCTCCTTTGGGCATCAACTGTACAGCGTATGGTGTAGTTTCTATAGACACATACTGTACATAACATTTACTTGCATCATAAAGGAAACAAATGTGCTTTTGTTTTATATAAATAAAACAAATTAATATTAATTCATATTAATGAAAAAATGGGGAAAATTAGTGTTGAGTATTTTCCAGGGTTTCATATTCTTGGAATGTAAATAAATATTTTACCCTAGAAGAAAATTAAACTATAGAAATAAGAGAAATTATTTCTCACAAAAAACAAGTGTAATACAATTTTTTAAAAGCTAAGGAAACTGTTTATTTTAATAATAATCTAAAAGTAAATAAATATATTGACTCAATTAAAAGCTATAAAAACGATCTTACAAATTATTAAACCCCAATTTTAGTTCTAGATCTGTAATTATTATTTTTTTAATAATATATAAACAGAAGGCGGTGATGACTGAGAGCTTTTTGTCTTCAAACAACAAAGAATAAAAAATAAAAATAAACAGAAGAGAAAAATATGGAAATTAAATAAATGTTTAAAAAAAGAGCAGTAAAAGAGTTAATGGCTGCCATCATGGTACTTAGCCAGACCCATCACACAATGTAATATAAGCAGTTTTTTTTAATGTAATGGCCAAAAAATGGTCTCTTGGTCCTTTTAGGAAATGTTATATTGTATTGGTAGATTAAGGTTTCTTACTCAGTAGGATAAGATTGTTTACAGCAGTTGTTGGTAACAACTAAGCTCGTGTTGGTAACTCGGTCCTTCTCGATCTCATAACTCTATGAATATCATATTTTCTTGAAAGGTCAGGATTCTAAATTACATTGTTGAGAATAACTTAGCTATTGAGGTAGCGTTGGTACCATTACATGCAGAATTTAAATCAATAAATTTGTATTTGGTATAGTGTGTTGTAACTTGAATAATTTTTTTTAAACTGTTTAAAATGGCCTTATTTTGACAGTTAAATTTGATTTCTATGTATTTCAATAGGGTTCTGTAAGAATACATTATAGACCCTTATACCAAATTTTATGCTCACATCCTATTGTGGATGACAAGAAATGTGAAAGTCAATAAAAAATCTGAGATCGAAATTTCTTGCGACCAAACTTAGCTTATAACTACGTAAGTATAAAAGCATTAAAATAACAAAAGTATTTTTGGAAATGGCAAAATATTTTGATGTTTTGTATATACCATAGTTTTTAGAATAATAAGTCACATAACCGGCTTTTTTATAAATATCATAGTTTACCACCTTCCTTAACATTTAAAAAATGTTGAACCCCAAATTTTGATTCTTTTAGAAATTTATTTAGGTTTAAAATGCAAAGTATAAGTGAAAAAAAAAACTATTTTGGAAGTCTGTAGGAAAAGTTGGGAGTGGACTTTAATAATAATGAAAATAATTATAGTTATTACTACTTACGGAAAAGTTTGCAACTCCGTCTGAAACACACTGGTTATAGGTTCTTCAATGTAAAATTATAGGAGTGACCTACTTTAAAAATTGAACCTTTATGTAACTAATGTGTTTAACAATTAGTTCATCCGAGGTAAACTAATTTTGTTTTGTGTCCAATCATTTTACTTACCCTGTTTACGAAGTATAGGATAAGATTTGTAATCGTCGTCACTTTTCATGGCGTCAGAAAAGCGAAAAATTGATTTTCAACATGCCGTCCATCCAACGTTGTCGTCGCAATCGCATAAGCACGATAGCGATTACAAAAATTAAGATAGGAATATAAATTTTAGTATAGGGGACAGCAGGTGCTTATGTTGAACTCTATTGAAATTCAGAAAAATCATCTTGAAAAAACAAAATGGCGGTTATTCTGAACAGTTTTTTCTTTATATCTTTTGTGTTATTCAACTTATATAACACTTAAACGAGATTTAAATTTTTAGATTTCAATTCTACATCTAATGGAATCAACACAACCTCTCTAAGATAACAAACAACGAAGTAATTTCAATCCTTAACTTCCTCTCCCAATGTGATATTCATAAAGTTACGAGACCAGGTAGGGCCGAGTCACCGACACGAGCGCAGTGGGTGGAGGTTCCTTCACATACGCACAACTTTGAGGCACGCTAGGAGTCGTGAAACGAGCGAAAACCATACAGTTTAGTTTAAGCAGATTCTTTAAATATAATGCCCAAAAATTGGACGTTCTAGGAAGTGGTAAATTTTATTTATGTTAAGGGGTTTTTTCCCAGTAGAATGTTGTTACACGGGTTTTTAGAACTTTGTAATTGTGTATATTAACTAGACCCTTGCGTGTATGTATTAAAAAATCTCCACTCGCTTCGCTCGTTCCCGTGTCTCCGCTCTGGAGGGCCTTGTAGTTACATAAATATGAAAGAAACTCCACATTCAGCGTTCATGTCGGTAACTCGGCTCAGTCATATCTCGTAATTATACTAATACTATATTTTCTTGAGAAATGAGGGTTCGAAATCAATGTTTTAACAATAACATCGCTATTTGCATCGTAGAAAGGTACGGTTGGTAGAATTGTATTCTGAAAATTTGTATACAATTTAGTATATAAGGTGAATAACGCACGAAATATGAACTAAAAACTGTTTATCATGGGCGAAATTTTGAAATTTTTAATTCGAGTTTTATAACCGTATACCAAACTTTATATTTCTATCTCAGTTTTTTTAACAGCTATCGTGCTTACGTACAGACGAGTACGATAACGACGTACGGAGAGAAGGCATGTCGAATATCACTTATTTATTTTCCTGAGGCATGAAACGTGAAAATCAGTCAAAAAACAGACGTCGAACATTTTCACATTACCAAACTTACCCTATACTTTGTATTCGGGGTAAGTAAAAATAAATAAAAAGAACATAAAAATAAAGACTCCTAACCCTTAAAAACTCTAATAGCGTCAGAGTAGGAAAGGAGTAAGAGTACGTCTAACTCAAGACTACATGAAAGAAAGTGTAGATCCAGGTAATACTGTCGGGATTGCCACACACTTATTCACACTTAAGAGTGATTGTTCACGTCACGAACTATACGTCATTAGTCGCCGTTTCAAAAACCACTTTTTAAAAATTCTGAATGCCCCGAAACATCAATTTGTTTTGCCTTATCTCAAAACTCTTACTCTATTACATGTGATAATGTAACAGGCTTACTGAAGATTTTATGTTACAAATAGAAAATCAACCCGACTTTTATCGATAAGGGCACAACAAATCGATTAGCAACGGATTTTTAAAGTTTTTTGCTTTTGTGTATAGACTGTAGACACTGTGGAAGGCATTTAACAAATGTCAACACAACATGTTTACAAGATATCATGTCACCCAAGCAAATCGGAAGTAGACTGACGCTGCCTCATCATTTTACACAAATCAAACAAAGACACTGACCTTGTTTTGAATCTATGTTACCTTGTTTATCAAATGTGCTTGGACAAGAACTTTTTTTTTAATTTATAACATGAAAATGTCAAAAGACAGTTTATTAAAATATGAAAGACTCGAGCAAAGCGAGTAAACGTCTTATTAGGAACACAGCAGCGTTCCGACCTGCTGAGTACTTAAAAACTTTCAATTTTAACATAAAAAACTTCCAGTTTCTAACACGAGCAAAGCTAGTTGAGGCTCGAATTAATTATGAAAATAAAATTTTTAATATCATAACCTCAAAATTAAAATTAAACAACACTAATAGCCGAAACATTTTGTTAGTGATTTTTGTCAAATCTGTGTATTAAGTTTGTTTATATTATCGCCAGAAATTCTAAAATAGTGGCTGTGGTCAACCTTTTTTTAAATTGTTTATTCCAAGCTAAACATTACATTTACCTATAAATACATCATCTTAGTGATATGAATATTTTATTTCTAATTTCTAAGGTCAATAAACGGTTTATAAACATTGAACAAACTTTCTCACTTACCCATCTTCAAAACGAAATAAAACTATTCGTCATAAAAAATATCAGATCAGTAGTTCAGTAAAATCATATTTAAATAGAGTCTAAACATATTTCACTTGCTGCATAAAAGCAGTGTAATTATCTAAAACAGCCTAAGATTAGTCTAAAAACAAAACGTTTTTAAATTCTGATAATTTTATCTCCGAATATTTCTATTTTAGACCTTAAAAATAAATGAATCACTGTAATAGAGGGAATATTCAGAAATTTGACAATGTCAAACCAAACCAAAAATCAGAGTAATACTATGGAACATAACTGTAGCCTGAGAAATTAAATTTATATTTTTCTGTTGATAATTTTTTAATCTAAAGGGAAAAAATTTAAAAATTTGGTTGTTAAAAGAAACAATATTTTTTCTTTTGTAAAGTTCTTTTTAAGTTAACTGTTATCGCGACATTCAACGTTAAATAGTTTAAACGGCCACTATTTTAATTTTAAAAATATAAAAAATAAATTATTAATTTTTGTTACACTTATTAACCGTAAGGTAACAAATGATTGTACCAAATCTGAACTCCACATCTTATTTATTTCCAAAGTTATAATGTTAAAAAAAAAATCAGATAAAGAGAAAATAAGCGTTTCGGTACATTTTTATATTTTAAACAAATTCTTTATTTTTACCAGTAAATGAGGTCGTTAATCGCCCTGTATACATATTAGATATTATTGACAACGTAAAATTAGTATTTTCTACAAATTACAATTTGGATGTTTACGAACAAATTCGACTCGCTTCACCCTGGTATTGTCTCTCGGTACTTCTTTAACATTTACAAATGTAGATATTTTGTAAAACATCTTACCTGAATAAAGTGTAACGGCTGAACATAACAAAAGTGAGGAAATCATTGCAGTCAAAGTTGACACTTGATCGATTCAATCTAGACTGAACCATGCTATGGTTGTGGTAACTGTTACTATAGGTTTGTTATCAAACACTCAACAATTGTTGTCACTTGTGTTGTTACCTCGCTTCGATCTTGTGGTCATATTAAATAATCATTGTGACATGGTTGACTGATGATCTGTCGAGATGAATAAGAAGATTTAAATTAATTGTTGCAAACAAAACAGATTTACTTTCTTACACTAATTAGAGGAGAAAGTATTGAGATGAGAGGAAAAACTATGTTAGTCAATACATCCGTTTTGTATCAATAAAGTGTTTTTACTTTCTTAGTGTTTGAAGTATAAGTTTTACTGATATCATCATGATCTCAGGAAACTGAAAAAGTTATTTTAGAAGTAAAATTCCTCAGTCGTCGTTGTTTCACTCTCCCATCTACAAATACAAATAAAAAACTAAACTAATACCTACCAAAACAAGTTCGGTGGGCGTCAATCAAAAAATGAAAATAACTTTAACACCGTGTTTAAGAAATTATTCGTATATTTAAATAAGGTTTATATTTGCTGCGCTTGTAATATAAACACATCCTGAGCATAAATACTATTTGATTAAAATCGAATTATTAATGACGACACTGAGAAGCGCTCATTTTTGTTTTTTGTTAATTATTTCTTAACAGTAATATCTTAAGACTTGAGATTTTACACAAGTATTTGGATCGTTAATATTCACGTTTTACTCAAATTTTAACGAAATGGTAGAGCCGATTTTGAGAAATGACTTATTTTATAACATGGCGTTTTCCCTCCTGATAACTAACGATGGTGAACAAAGCTACATTTGAGCAAAATATTTCAAAATTGTTAGAGTTTAATTTGAGATAAGTGGAATTTTTTTTGTTTATGGGAGCTATCCCAAATTATAAATAATCAAAACATTTTCGAGATATGACCAAAATATGCCCACGAACCAATATTCATTAGAATCAGTTCAAGCGTTTGGTCTGTAGAGCCATTCCAAAACCACTTTTTTTTTTTGCTCAGGGAACTATAAAATGGATATATCCGCACAAAATATAGCCTACCCTTTTCTATTCACCGTATTTTAAGAAATTTAAACAATGTACTGGTATAATACTGACTAATTATATTTTGTTTCAGGATAAACTGCTGACCAAGCTGGAAGAGAATGAACCTGAATTGGCTACGTCACAAGAGGATGAGGTAAGCTGGCTGATAACAATCGTCCATCTTTAAAATCTGCTGAATTTAAATGTCTAATTGGTTTGTAAAGTAAGTATTTCAAGCCGGGTCACCCTAAATGGAGGTGGAGACCTAGGGAGCTCAAAATGGTAGAACAGTGTTGATTTCCGTAGCCTTTGAAGGCGGAAAACCTCTCGGTCATCATTGCTTTATAAAAAGAATGACTGTACAATAAAGATCCTTAGCTCTCGACTACCCTAATAAAGTCAGGGTCAGAAAAGAACAAGAGTTGATCAAGAGAGACTTGATAGGAAAAATGAAAGAGAGGGATCTAACACAAGGTGAAACAAAGCTGTAGATCCAGCTAAGGTCTCACGGGATTGCCCCGGGATTACCTTACTCAATATAAGTATTTGAGATAAGGTAACAAATATTTAATATAATGTTCCACTCAAATCGAGCACGTAATCGCTACTGGATGGAAAAAATAATGTTACTAATAGCTGGCATGAAAACACCCAGTTTATTAACAAATTTTTTATAAGGATCAATCTTTATTTTTTGAGCGCTTTAAAAATTGTTTTACAATTATTGAAAAAACTGCGCTACTGTATTTTAGAAATTGAAAACAACTTTACTTTTTTTTACGAAGTATGGGATGTGTTTGATAATCGAACAAATGTCTACCTCCTCAGGACATGCTGTTCTATATCGTATTTATTTGTTGTTGTTTGTACGTAAGCACCTTAGCTATCGAATTGAAAATGTTAAATAGACTTTACTTTGAACAGTTTTTTGATCATATCTCTTATGTTATCCAACGTATAACACACCAAGCTAAATACAAATTTATAAATTTCAATTCTGCATGTAATGGTACCAGCCCCAGATCTATACTCCAGAAAAGTACGATCAAAAAATGTAATTTAAAACCCCGACTTTAGTCCAGTCGCGGACGACAAAGAGATAAATCAGTCAGATATCACTCCAAAACTAGTTATGAGTTTCAGAGGACCTTTTCAGGAAAAACTCCACATCGATTTTTGACACGTAACAACCTTCTGTGCTATTTACAATGGAAAATTAAAGAAATTCACATATTTATTTTAAGGTTATGTTAACTCCCACAAGATAATAATTGAATTGCCTAACTGTGCATCGTCTGTTACATTTAAACATGTAATTACTTAAACTTCTTTGTTGTTCCGAACGTAGTGTAAACTGAGTTGAAACATTGTATGTACCTAACTTTAACCCTCGCAGCGCAGCTGCAAACTTTTCATCGATTTCTTGTCGTAGCGAATTCATTTTGTTCCAACCCAAACCCTCCCTTTGGGCTATTGATACCTCCCTTAGTCCTCTCATGATGAACTTTATTTGATTTCCCAAATGTTTTCTGTTCCTTTCTTTCAATTTGTATTGAAAAATGCATGTTTCTGGACGTCCGGACCTCTTCCTAATTTTGTGTAAATAAGGTCTTCAGCCTAACACACACTGACCAATATGCAGTACAATACGAGAACATTGTAAAGTACAATGTGACTAACACCTCACTTTACACTGTATGCATAATAATTATATTTAGAATAACTATTTATAATATATTTTGAAAAATATCACCTCGTTGGATTTTGTCAACAAATCAGTAGAGAATTTCAAATCTAGAACGATGAAAGTTTTCGGAGTGACAAGAAAAAACCTTGTTAGGACTATTTTTACGAGGATTATAGATAGATACCAGGTGATATATGATGGGAGATTGCAGCGTTTTACGAAACCAGAACAGGGGTTGGACACGGGTGTCCAATAATATAGCCAATAATATTTCTCAGTGTTGG
Organism: Aphrophora alni; assembly: GCA_963513935.1. Taxonomy (NCBI): domain Eukaryota; kingdom Metazoa; phylum Arthropoda; class Insecta; order Hemiptera; family Aphrophoridae; genus Aphrophora; species Aphrophora alni. The sequence goes on from OY740767.1 coordinate 41,700,158, forward strand.
ATGGATTGATGACGGGGGTCACTGGTACACCAAGAGGCTGTATTGTCAACTAATTGATAGGCTCGAAAACCTAGCTGACAATTTGTACCTAACGTTGTATAGAATAAATTATATGAAAGAAAAACTTGAAGAAGTAAGGAAATTATATTTGAAGATTTTTATAAAACAAAGGAAGTGTTAAGTAGGGGGTACTCAAGAAACCAAGGGCAGAATCATAGAAGAAGTATAACAGTTTCAATACCTTGGTAATATAGTACCAAAGAGTAGAGAACAGACGAAATTGTCTCGCAAAGTATCAGGAAGGCTATTAATCTCAGTGCATGCCTCTTCAATGAAAAACTGAAGTTGTTCGATAGTAATCTAACATAATCAAACCCCACAAAATTCCCATCGGTGACTGTTGCGTGTGTTATGTTATAAACAAAGATCTATTAGTTACCGAGGGACCAGAGTTTTATAGTGAACTCAAACTTTATAAGTTCCAACGAGTGGTTGAATGACGGTACAGAGTTTATGTTAATTAGACTTTCATACAATCTGTGTAAATAATAATTGAGTAACAGTAAAGTTCATTACCTTGAATTTATGCAATGTCCAATTATCCAACAAGGTAATTCAGGAAGCGATGTAGACAGACGTAGCACTACACTTAACACAGCTAGCTGGTTATCATAATTATTCTATTGTTTATATTTGTCACTCTTAAATCTACACAGATTGCACTTATAAAATAGGTTAATAATTAAAAAGCGTGGCGAACCGAATGGTAATAAATACCACGTTGCGTTATGAAAACTATGCACTTGCATATAAAATTAAAGCGAGTTGAAAGGAATTAGCGTTTGCGTGATACACAGATGAGGTGTTCTTTACAACTGACTTTCTACCCTTCAAGAAGATGGGACGCGTCCCCAATCACGTGATATAGTCCGATCATTCTGGACCAAGGGAGGCTATGATGATGTCATTTAGCCTTGAACATTTCTGCAATTGTAGGTAAAAACACCCCTCGTGTGACTGACATGGACTCTTCTGGATCGTATGATCGACTAATTATTGTGGTCTGGTATTGTTAGACGGAGACAGAAAATCGTAAATGTAGAGAAACCAGTTTATTTGAAAAGGGCATATAAAAATACTGAACAGTGGCCTTAGTGCATTTCAATGCTTGCTTGTCTTATGGGTAAAAAACCAAAAAATCAGCAGTTGGGCTTTCATAAAATACTTAATTTCTCAAAACCGGCTTTACCGATTTCGTTCAAATTTGAGTGAAAATTAATAACCCAAACCCGTAATTAAAATCGCAAGTAAAAAAGGGGGGAAATGGTTCAGGAAACAAAAATTAACATTGGCCGCCTTCATTGAAGCTTTTTTTTTAAAATTTATTTTATTTTATTTTTTTTGGGCTGTGATAGCCTCCATCAGAGGCCTCACCGGCGTCGACCTAAAGGTCATTGAAGCTTAATTTTAATCAAATACGCTTATTACATGTTTATGGCACAAGAAAAACAAGTCATAAGTATATTAAATTTACTCATATTTTTTTCAGCAACTACTTCCACGGTTCATTTACACTATTTAACTGGCGACTACAGAAATGATATTTTCTGTGACGATTAATTTCTGTTCTTTTTTTGAGTGAGTCTTTAAACAACAAGGGACAAAATTGGACATGTATATCTAATCAAAGAAGTGAGGCTCAAGTACTCCAAAACTTGAGATGGAACCTTATACCATCAGCCAGAGATGATTTACTTATTGATGTTGTTTTTCAGTGTGCCAATAATTACAATTATGTCGATTGTCATGACTTCACTATTTCAAAGTTGCCTTTTCAGGCCACAGAATTAATTAAAAAGTCGAAAATCATGTTAAAATTAATTTAGTATCATCTCACAGTCTCCTGTCTGGGTCAAACAGTCCACAGAATAACTAGGAGAATGTACACTTTAAACCTTTTTTTATCCAAATTCTCTGTATTGATGTTCTTAAAATACTCTGCTTTGGTAATTTTCTGAACGATTTTTGACTCTGTTAAACTGTAAATCAATTGGGCATGTCAATATTGTTTGTCAAAGCTACCATTGGATTGCTAAAATGATGAGTATCCTTAACAAAACCAGTACCATGAAATTTGCGCTCAAACAGTAGAAAAATTCGTCGTCAGGCCATACTCTGATAATAGCAGTAATTCCTTTATTTATAAAATATGTACAATTCAACCAATCTTTCCTCTTTAGTTAACATGATAACGACACAAAATTATACTATAATATTTACAACTCGTAACACATTTTTACAGAACAGTAAAACAGCTGTAATGTAAGACAACTGTGTATTACCAACAAGAAACAAAAATTGTGATACTTTTGTTTTGTTTATTTGTCTTGAAATATTTGAGTTGTGGAGAGATTTTTGGACCATTCTGGAAAACGAAAATTGTGTGAGAAAATTGACAGCATTGGAATGCGGGACAGAGAGGTGTATTAGAGGTTTTAAACTCAACAAAGTTATAGTCTAGTTTAAAATGAAAGAATTTGATGAGCTCCATAATGGTATTTACCCAGCCCCATCATACAATGTAATTTGCAGATACTTTAAATGTAATTTTTAAAAGTCGAAATCTGTAGGTAACATAGCCTACCTTGTAGTAGTTAATGTTAAATTATGTTGGTAGACCAAACAGGTATATGTAGTGTAGGGTAAGCTTGTTTAAAACAGGTTTTCTGTCTATGTAAATATTTACTTGACGTTGACTAGGCCAAATTGACGTGTATTTGTCAAAGTCTTAAGCCCTAGCGGCCTCGAAGCTGTACATATGGGAAAGGAGGACGCTCTTGTCAGTATTATACGAACATCGCATTTTCTTGTGAAGTTAGAGTTCCAAATTTCATTTTTCATCTTTCACAATAACTTCGGTTTTGTCATTGTAGAGAGATACTGTTGGTAGAGGTACATGCATAATTGAAGTCTGTAAATGTTCATCTAATTTAATGTGTTAAAGTGAATAACACACGAAATGTAAACAAAAAACTGTTTAATATGCCGCCGCTTTGATATTTTTCATTCAATAAAAAAAATTAGAATTGAGTTCTGTTCGAGCACACTACAGGCCCCTATACCAAATTTATGTTTCTATCTTAATTTTGTAGTCGTTATAGTGTTTACTGACGGCACGTTGAAAATTAAATTCTCTTTGTCCTAAGGCCACGAAACGTGTAAATCACTCAAAATATGGTAATTGATTTTTTGCAATTACCAATCTTACCCCATATTCGTATAATAGGTAAAACACATGATTTATGTTTTCAAAAATATATAATGGTAGGTACATTTTTAAGGACATGAAATATATATGTATAGGCATATTAAATTATTAAATAAAATGATTATATTTAATAGCTATAATTGATGAAGCATTGTGTCCATTTTATTTACAGCTAATTTTATAAATCTATTGAAACAAATAGGATAATTAACTGTACTCGTTTACAAAGCCAATTTAGAAATAGGAGAATTACTACCACAGCCTTTGTCAAATAAAATATTAGTTTACATCAACTGCTCATGGGCAAGTCACTTTTATCTCTTTCTAAATCAGTTTTTGCACCAAATACATTCAATGAAAAAGGGAAAACCCACAACTAGTTCAACATCCAACATCCAAAGCTTTAAAAGCATACAATTTTCGTACGATGCTTTGGACACATGGTACAATTTATTTTAAATTGACAATGTTTAACAAATTGAATGGAAACCTTGGATTATGTGTCCTCAGTTCACTGAAATATTTTAAAAGTTGATTACTAACCAATAAACCTCTTGTGTTGTTTTTTGGCCAATATATCGACTATTCTACAACACACAATAAAAATAATTCGATAGTAGCCATTGTGGTATTTAACCAGCCCTATCATGTAACACAAGCAATTCTCTAAATGTAATGCCTAAAATATAGTTTCTTGGGCTTTGTAGTAATAGTTAAATTGTAATGGTAGGTCTGTAGTGTCGCTTCACTTTGCCAGCTTGATGTCGTAGTATCTCGGTTTATCGGGCCTTGAAGCTTTACATAAGTGAAGAAAGTTTACGTACAACGAAGACGGACGGAGGACATGTCAAAAATAACTTTTTCGTATCCCTGAGCCTTTTAAACGTAAATATGAGTCAAAAAACAGAGGTTAAATTTTGTTGCGATTCTAAACTTCTATACTTCCTATATTGGGTAAGTAATTGAGATATAATCTTGTGCAGCAATTAAAAGGATAGATATTTTCTAAAATCAACAGTTTTCCAGATAGATGACACCAACAATTTAAAATAATTGCCATTTTCAAACTGTTAAGTGAAAAATTATAAGATTGTGTGGTACATTGTAAAATAATTTTAAAAAAGACAAATAGAAACTGAAGCATTTTTGGATGTTTATAGGATCTTCTCTTTATTTTGATCCCAGAATCACCTCCCGAAGTTGCCACCGTATTTATGCAATGAAATGAAAAACTGTATTGTTAGTTAAATGAAAAAATAAAATAACTAATAAATGTTTGATTTGTATGTTTTTATATATTGAATAAATCGTTCATGAAAACCCTCTAGTGCGCAACGTATCACACAACAATACTCATAGACTAAAAGTAACGACAAACACTACTGTGGTTACTGTACACCTGAACAAAATACCACGATGGTAGAATTACTAAAAATTAAATGCATTAAGTGCGGTTTGGTCTTTGAATTGTGGTTCGGGTTTACCATTCAATGAAACCACAATAGTAGTAAATATTATACTATTCCCGTCTCTGTATCAAGACCCAGGATTGCTTTATCTGAAATACAAATCTATACTCTAACACTGGTGGGCCTCGGTGGCCGGTGGTCTAATATAACAAGCGTAAACAATCTGACTTCTGCTTATTTAACTTTAATTCAAAATGTTGCTCTACACTAGTTACATGAAAGTTATAGAGTTTTAGAACGAGAAAATGACAATACTCAGTGTAACAGTATAACTGTTATTTTAAATAATACTTTATTTTATATTTTTCTATACGTATGAAAGTCTAAAAGGTTAATTTCACATACATGAAAGTATTAAAAACTTTTATTTGTAATTTCAAATTTAATTTTCTATTCGTGAGATTCTTACTCACTAAAAACCACTTCCTTTCTTAACACCAAGGGCAGAAAACAAGCTTAGGGGCGTCACTTTCCTGAAATACAAATAAAATTTCGGTCCTTTATTCTAAATTATAGCCCGAAATGATGTATGGTCTACATACAGTAATCAAAAGTGATTTTTTTGATAAGTGAAATGATGTATGGTCTACATACAGTAATCAAAAGTGATTTTTTTTTTTATTTTTTTTTTTTTGTAGAACTAGTTTTGTAGTTTTAGGACAAAACTGTGCTTAGGGTGCACTGCGCGCCATTCTTATTGCCTAGCTTTCTATGTAGTCTACTGTAATTAAATGCAATAAGAACTAGTTTATTTATTTAGTTTTATAATCATTTACGTAATGAATGTTTCGAAACAAAAAAATCGGTGCTACCAGAGTTTGGTAGGGGGGGGGGGGGAGAGTGAACTGTAACGAACGTCCCAATCCTTCATACACACTTCTCAAAGAATACTACAAACTTGCTCTTTTTGAAACATGTCTTTTGCCAAAGACATGCAAGCTGCAGTCTGGGTAAGTATTTCCACTTAAAATCATCCAATGACAGGCACGCCCTATACCTAAAGTAAGAGAACACATGGTGTAAGTTTCACATCGCTTCTCGAAAAAGGAAGAAGTGGCAAATGAAGTGGCAAATGAGCTTCAAAAGAAAATAAAGCAGTCAAAACATAGACTATAGAGGAAAATGGAAGATGAATGTAATGGAGATTAAGGAGGGAAACCCCTCATAACTCCTGGCATGTATTGAAAGGTAAAAAAATTGTGGTTCCACAAACTTGCTTATTTTTTTAGGTATTTGCCGTTTTCAGAAAGTTCAGTTTTTTCAGAGCTTACGTACCTTTTTCTCAGGAATGGAAATGATATCTCAATGAATGTTTTTTTACATTGTTCAGGAAAACGTTTTCTATAGAGAGATATATATACCACTTTGATAACCTCAACACTTTTTTGTAAAAATATTTACCAAGTTTTACAATTTAAAATGTTGAATTATTTTTTTTAAAAGTACTAAAACTCTAAAACTATAGTTTTTATTTTCAGTTTTGTCCAAAGACCTAATTAATACAATTCAATAATCTGCAAATAGTTATCTTTAACCGTTTCTGAGATTAAGGAACATATGTTAACATTATGAAAATTGGAGAAAGCGACCTCCTTAATGATGGATTCCGAGAATTAGTCTCGGGAGTTGAAAAATGACTCTCAGGGTAAATACATTAAAAAAAAAACACACGTGTTCAGGAACAGAGAGAGTGCAACCTGATGAGGGACACTTTACAGATGAATGTGCATACGAGAGGGTCGATGTCTTTAATTATAATGTTTTCATTATTGAAAAAATGTAATATCAAAGTCGATGTAGGAGTACGAATTGCAGCTGCAAATCAACACTGAAATTATCCCTAATTACAAGAATAACAAAAAATTAGAATATATAAGACAATTATCAGATTCTACTGTTATATGGGTCAGAAATATTAGATTATAAACTAACCGAAGGAGACTAGCGATATAGAAGAGAAAGGTCTATAGTAAGATTTATGGAGTGTTACCGAAAGAAAACGGAATATGGAGAGTTAGGAACTCAAGAATGAAAAGACCTGTACAAAAGAGCACTTCTAAGATGGGTGGGACATCTAAAAGAAATGGATAAAGAGAGGATCGTGAAGAAAGTATATGGCTCAGGGGTCAGGCCAATGTAGAGACCCAAAGAGCCAGAGAGAAGAAGAGACCGACCCATAAAGAAGTGGAGTGATGATGTGGTGGGTGACTTTAACCAGATGGGAATGTGAAACTGAGAAAGGAGAGAGGAAGCTCTGATGAGGGAGGATAGGGTTCTTAAAGCACTGGTGTAAGGTAAGGTCGAGGTCGAGACACAAACAGACACGCTGAAAAAACAACAGATATTCGCGTCCAGTAGCGTATCAGCTGCACGTCCAATGTTTTAAATCGTTAATAAAAAGTACAAGGAAAATAATAATCAGATTCAAAATAATTTGAGGTTAAACTGAGAATGTTTAGGAACATATTAATTCTTTCTCATAACCTCTAAATGGTTTCATAACAAAGCTCTGCCAGAGCATAATATAATTCTGGAAACGTGTTGGTTGCTATTACTGTTTACACAGAATGTATATAAGCCAGGCGGACTGAGGTTGGGATTTCATTATTGTTGGGGTTTCACTACCGTATTAAAATATAGACCTAATTAGAGTAGGCATTTAATATTAAGCTAGTAATTTAGTAGGATAGTGGCAAATTGTCAAATATGTTGAAATATTGATTAAACGAATTTTAACTTTATTACCGCGTTGCTTATTATCAGAACCGACATCGTGAATCCATGGAATGTTTATTGATCCTGTTATTTCACATTCTGGTGTAGATTAAGGAAAATTTGTATATTCAGGGTACCCTAAAAATCAACCCCCTTCTAAATTTGGAGTGAATACAAAATAAAAACACTATAGTATGAAAGAAACTAAATTTTATAATATTACGAAATTAGCCCCCCCTCCCCAATTTGGAATTTTTTGGTGACTAAATATTGATTTTTTAATTATTTGTATTTCCGCTTATACGTTTTTACTAGCAAGTGTTGAATATACAATAATATTTCAAGTGAAAAATATACGACCTAGACTGGGAATCGAACCCAGGACCTTTGGCTTTACGCGCAAATGCTCTACGAACTGAGCTATCCTAGTCGATACCCAGCACAGGGCGTAGACTTCTCACTTGAATTTACGTTTAATTGCTGCAATTTTGAGTTTCCAAATTAATTACCTCGCATATACGACATTGAAATTTATTTTTAATCATTAATTTCTTCTCATTGAGTAAAAATTAATTTCAATGTCGCATATGCGAGGTAATTAGTTTGGAAACTCAAAATTGTAGCAATTAAACTTAAAGTCAAGTGAGAAGTCTACGCCCTGTGCTGGGAAGCTACTAGGATAGCTCAGTTGGTAGAGCATTGACGCGTAAAGCCAAAGGTCCTGGGTTCGATTCCCAGTCGTATATTTTTCACTTGAAATATTATTGTATGACTATATATTTTGAATATTAGTTCTTTGATGTGATATACAATTTTAATGGAATTAACTTAACAGTTTTCAAACTTTTCGCTCTTGCCCCTGCGGGCCTCGAAACTATACATATGTGAAAAAGCCTGTACGCTCTACAATAAGTACGCTATACGAGTTTTGGTGACTCGGTCTTACTATACAAATATCACACTTACTTAGGAGATCAAAATTACTTTTTTTTAAATAAATTGTTGTCATCAAAGAGAGGTGGGATTAGTATCATTACATGTAGAATTGAAATCTGCAATTTTATCTAATTTTGTGAGTTTTAAGTTGAATAACACACGAAATATGAAGAAAAAACTGTTTTTAAATTCCCGCCATTTTGATATTTTAAATTATATTTTTCTGAAATTCAAACGTGTTTTCTATGAGTACATCACGTATTTAATTTCATATTGCTATCATATCATATTTATCATTTTTGTGGCCCCTTTTGTCCTTACGTGTAGACGACGACAACAGTGAAGGACGGACAATATTCCAAAAATCACTTTTAAAGTTTTCTAAAACCATGATAAAGTGACGTTCAGTCAAAAATTGGAGGCTTAACATTTATATACTGGGTACTTAAAACGCCTTTTATGTGTTGATCTTAAAATCTTGAAATTCCCACATGTTAGGTACATTTCGTAAAAGGGTTTGTGAAAAATTATAGGATTTAGTAACCGAAAACTTCTCTATGATAATTCTTCAATGATTGAAAATGACATGTAAAATACTATTGATATAAATTTATAAACTTTTTTTGAAGGTAATACCGAAAATTAAATAACTATTAATAATGATTGTAAATAGTTATTAATATTTGAAATACCGAATTTGCATATTTCAATTCTGCTTGTAATGGTACCAACCTAATTCCACTATGAAAAATAGTAAAGTTATTGTTTAAAATGTAGGGAAATTATGCATCCTGGTCTCATAACAAAATATATTTTTCTGTTTCGAAGGCCTGTCACCGACACGAGCGTAACGAGTCCTTCACATATGTACCGCATGGGGTTTAGATATTCACATGAGCGAAGCAAATGGATACTTTTAGTTTATAAACATCTGCGAGGTCTGCTAGAGCCTAGTGATAAACACATAAAACTTATGGAACAACTGTTTTAAGCTAGTTTACATTACTGCAAGAGCCTTTGACAATGCAATTCAAAATTTCCTATAAAGCCTAAGAGACCAACTTTTATACATTACATTAGAAGATCTGCTTGTCTTACATTGTACGATGAGGCTGATTTTTGTAAAATGATGCCGCCCACCAACTTATTTAAAATACGGCAGATTAACTTTTCATACTGTTAGTCTCTGCTACTAAAAGAAATAATAGATTAACCTACAGAAGTCTGTCGTTGTTTCAATAGAAAAAATGTATTTATTAAACAAAATGATTAACACGCTACATTTTAACTCTAAGCAACTCTTTATTGAAATCTCTCTTTCATTTTGTGTTAAATACCTTCAAAATTTTATAAATATAAATAAATAGTATTTTACATGTTTCTCTCCATCATTGGAATTAGTACATAAAAGTTACAGAAAAGGTGTTTGGTTACTAAGTCGTGTTATATTTCACAAACCTCTTTTCGGAAGTACCTAAAGTACATGAGGGAATTTCACATTTTAAAGATTCACAAATATCCTACAAAGCCGTATTAGTTACACAGTATACAAGTGTTTCGGCCACCTTTTTTGACTGATCGCCACTTTTCTTGGCCTCTAGAAACAGTAAAAGTGTTTTTGACATGCCGTGGCATAACAGATGCCACAAACATTAAGATAGAAAAGTGAATTGTAGTATAGAGTGCTATAGCGTGTTTGTGTAAGTTAGAGCCTTATTGAAATTCATAAAAATGGAATTGAAAATGTCAAAATTTCTTCCATTTTAAAAAGTTTTTTGTTCATATCTCATGTGTTATTAAACCATTTAAATTAGACAATGATTTTCAGACTTCAATTCTGTATATGTATTTTTAAAATGTTTAACTTCAATTATCTCGGAAACTGTTAACAAACAATAAAGATTTGTTCTAAGAAAAGAGATTTGTAGATAAAATTACGGAATTTGAAAATGTTTTGTTTTTTAGCCTACACTTGTGCTTCTTAGACAATTACCAACAAAGTAAATTTGAAGTTTCTGTTGGTAGCCTAACTCGGTTATCCTTTGATCTACAGAAAACAAATTTAAATTTCATTTTGTTTGTCGTTAAAAGAGGAAAATACTTTGTCTCTTGCATTTTTTTTTATTTTTTTTAAATTTATTTATTATTATTATTATTTTTTTTTTTTTTTGTTAACAGTTTATGAGAAATTTTACATTAAATAGTTTAAACAGCAGGCATTTTTAAAATATTTTTAAATCAAACAAAATAAAGTCTTTGTCTTAGGTGCACTTGTAAAACGTAACATATAAATTTAAACGTAAATTAAACGTCAGTACGGTATATAATTTATTTACAAAGTTATAATGTTTTTTGGTAAAAACAATATGGCCTATAGACTGGAAACCAAATATTATGGAACTTATGTATATTTGAACATTTTTCTTTATTTTTACCAGTAGAACACATAGCTTACTCAATGTTTCAAATTTTTCGTGAATCACACCTGTATAATATTGTAAGTGTGTGTGTGTGTGTATGTGACTACTTAAAACATAATTCGCTTATAATACTGTATTGTAATTCGGACTATAGAGTGATAAGTTACTACCGTCAATTTCACATTGTTACAGTCTTTTAAAGGGTTTAATAAATATAGTTTACAGTACTGTTTTCTATATGAAATAAACTTTCCAATAAGATGCAACTCGATTTATTTTCTTGAATTTCCTTTGAGCACCTCCCCCCCCTTTAAATCATTATATTTTTGGTTCGTGATCTATTTTTCTCAATCTATCTTTAGTTTAATTTCCATATCTGTATAACTTGATTAGTCTGAACGTGGTTGTTGCAGCACGAAGTTGGAATAAGTTTGTCAGAACGTGTCTGACATACAGAAACAGGAACATTGAATATCCCTCGGGACCGGTGTTAGTTTCTCGTTATTTTATCCCGTCCAATCACTTTCATTGTTTATACTGGAATGTTTAGATTAATTTAAATACATTTAATTAAATTTTTCATTTCCTCGTTACAACTTTACAACTTGGTAAAGTTTCTAATAAATTGCAGTAGTCAACCATATTGATCTTGTTGGAGGGATTTTTCCTCTTTTGTTTTTTTTTTTTTTAATATACTTTTGTTTCAGCTAAGAACTTAGAAATTCGCGTCTTTTATGGCAGCGCATGTAATCTGTTAACCGAGTAATTTTTATTTTATTTTATTTTTCTGTATCGTTTGTAGAAAATTTAATTGTTGACATGAAAATTGAATGAGAAGAGTAATGAAAAGAAAAATAAATAATCAAAACAGATAAAGGGGGGGGAATGAACCGAACAAATATAAGAAATTGGCATGAAGGATTTTGATATAATTTTCAAAGCATATTAAGCTTTATAAGAGAACTGATTGGTCTAATGCTAGTGATCTTATTTTATATGCAAAAGATTCTGGGTTCGTTCCTAGTGTGGCTCAAAAATGAACGTTGTTGACCCAACATTGTGAGAAAGTGGGGAGCTACAATTGGTAGTGAATCGTGGTGACTAAAGCCAGAACATAGAATTTTCAGCCTTAACTTTAATTGACAAAATAAAATCACCTAAAAATAATGGTTAATTTACAGGTGTAATTTATAAAAATTAAATTCGCAATTTGGTGTTCAGAGAGCAATTTTATAAACAAAAATATCATTTTACAAATTTACAAATTGGCAGGAATTTATCTAACAATTTTAGTGCTATTTTGTTATTACATTTTATTATTAGAAGCTTACTTTCGATTACAGGGCTAAAAATTCTGTAATTTCAAAAACTTTCAGGAATTGTCAAAACGGATATTTCAGCAAAAAACTAACATAGATTTTTGGACCTACAGTATCACATAAATAATTTCTCTATACTTGTGTAGGTGAGAAATGACATTTTTTTTAATCTTGTTTATAATTGAGAGAAAACTTAACCTTAATTTTTGTTTGTTGTAAATACGCTTCACTATTTTGTTACCTATTAAAAAGCTCCTCAAAGTGTCAGAAAGCCAAGCGAATGGTTGCAGGTCAAAAGGTGGACCGTTTTGTTGAATTAATTGTAAATTACAAAAGAATTATTCAAGGTCTCTAGGATTCGAGGCTTAACCTTGAGTTAATTATACAATTTGTAATTTTTTTTCTTTTTTCTTCTACTTTGATATTGTATCAATAGACATTAGACAGGGTTACAATATACAATTGAAGTGTACAGAACGTTTTATTTGAAATTAAACCGTGTATTTCGATATTTTAAACTGACCAAGTCATTTTATTCAAAATTGTTTTAAAAACTTAATTTGGTTTTTCTTAAATATGGTTGCTAAATGCTGCATTTTCAAAGAAAAAATAATAGAATATTAATGCTTTTCACAGTTTTTAACTTTTTATTTCAGATCTATTCAAGAAAGTACCCATAAAAACAATCGGAAATATTAAACTGTACATAATATTCAGAATGTTTTCCTATTCTTGTAGTGTTATACTTAAAAAGCAATTTACATTTGCATTGTGTCATTCAGAATACAATATGGAGTTGCTTTGTGAGATGGTACATATTTTACACTGTCCATTTAATTTTTAATTAAAAAACACATCTATTCTATTTATAGCACGAAAGGAGAGCTCATTTTCTTTGTTAAGGTTGCTAGATATCTTCGTATTACATATTTATTAAATAATGCAATTTTTTAACAAAAAATAAGTAGTTAGAAGGCAGAGTAATTTAAGTTACAGTTATAGAGGAATATATTTTACATTGCCAAAAACAAATTTAATACAATTTAAAAAGTTTTATGAAGTTTTATAAATTCAGGTTTGTTTAATTTATTACCCAATAATATAAAAACATTTAAAAATAGGTATTTTCTACACAGTACAAAAATGCCTTTTTAAAATGAAAAAGTGAAAAATTTTCTTATTTAATGTTTTTATATATGAGATTATTTTAATAATTTAAATGATTTAAAAATGTAATATTCTTGGTGTAATGATAAAATACCGTTTTGATCAATAGCTATGGATTTGGTTGTATTATATTTCTAATGTTAAGAAATTCCCGGGTTCTGTTTTTGGTTTTTATTCAACTATATTTTATTATTTTTATTTTTTAAGTGATAGTAAACTAAAAACTAATTTTCACTATCAATTATTTGTAATTTATTTATTTAGTTAGTGTTTATTAATAATTAGTTCGTGAAATTCACTATAATATATTATTATTATATTCACTATAATTATATACATGAAAGTGTATTGTATTTTAAAAGGAGGACATAAATATTAATTTGATTATATCCAAGCTTGTGATATCTCTTTTATACAGTTTCTGAGACAAGAAAAATGACACAAAGGAAATTAAATTCTGACCGCCCAAAACAAAATGGCGGCCAAAAGATTTATTTCATTTACGAAGCTAGATTGTTACCTACGCTATATATGACATTAATGTGTTATGACGTCATATTAATTGTTCAAATTGTTCCCACAGTACCTCCATGCAGTAGTACAGTCTTTGATCAAACACGTTTCGGACGTTTTCAAAACTTTGTTGTAATCTTCCGTGTTAAGAGATTCCCTACAAAACAAACAGTTCTTGCATTTGAAGAAGTAAACCACCATTTAGACAAATCTATTGTCGTTGTCTTCTAGCTGATGGTTCCGTATCAATCTTCCTTCGTAAATAAAATAACTATTTATTGGCCGCCATTTTTTTGGATCTTCAGAATTTAATATTTTTAATGTAATTTTTCTTGTCTCGCAGATATTTTAAAATGAGTTATCATAAGCCTATACAAGCCATTTAAAATTTTTGAGCAACCCACCACAATTAAGAAACCTAAACCTTTGCTTTTTTAGATTGCCCCTCTCACCTAAATAGATTCCTGCAAACACAATTAAAATATCTCAAATATGTTTTTTTTTTTTTTTTAATTTTAAGTAAGAGGAGGTGGTAGTTTCTTTACATCCACCTTTTATGTAGAAAGACAAGACAAGATGAGAGACAGAATGTGAATGAGGGATAAGGCGGGAGAAAAAGAGGACGATAGACTGTGGACAGAGAGAATGAGGGGAAAGGGGTAGATTGTATTATTTGAGTAGGAGAGAATGGTGAAAAGGTGTGGTTGGTAGAGTAAGAATGAGAGAGGGCGACACAAGAAACCGAGGAAAATAGTGAGCAAGATAGAGGAGATGCAGAGAAAGATAAAATACGAGAGTCTGAAGATGGAAGGACAGTGAAATGGAGGAAGAAAGACAAGAGACATAGGAAGAATTAGAGAGGAAAATGTTGCCTAGATAAAACAGTGCTCCAAATGTAGGTTTTTTTAAAACAGCTGTTTTCCAACTGTAGGAATGTGGATGGGATGTACGTTGTAGGAATCCCATTTTACAATCAATGAAATAATCGATATTTCCCCCTTCAACTAGAACAGGAGACTATAACATTGTTAGAAGTTCGACATTCTCGAAACAGACTTCAAGAATTGATGAAATCGATTAAACTATTTACAATCATACTTAATTAATTACACAACGACATTTCTTCAACATTCATAGATAGCTTCAAGCCACGACATATGCACAGACATTTATTTGTTTGTGTGATATCACTGATCTTGGATTCAAAGCAATGAATTGATGTTCTTTCTCTCCCCCTCCCTCCTCACTCCTTCATGATGCACAGAAACTAATCTCAGCCGCCTGTATTCTCCAAGCGTGAAGTTTTTTTGTAGCTCTAAAAATACTCCGCATTCAAGAAAGTAATCGATATTTGTTCTGTTCCGAGTAGCAGGGGAATATAAGATACAAGAGAAGAAACTGTTTCTCAGAATGTAGTCTCGATGGTATTGAAATAGAATTTTTATAATGTTATTTATTGATCAGTTTGTTTAACGATCTCACCCTTGCTACTAACGACTGCATATCATCGCCAAAGCATGCTATTTTAGACTAATGTAGGATTTAAAATATGTGAGAAAAAATTCCAAAAAAAACCTTTCAAACTGCCGCCATTTTGGAATTTTCAAACATACTTTGCAGTAACGAACGTATACTGTAGAACGAAATGGAAAATATATTTAGGTGTCAAATTTTATTGGAGAGAAAACCTAGAAATTCTAGATTCAACTAAATATTAAAGATAAAATTTCTAACTTTTTTTAAAATTTAGCTTTGTTACACAAAGTAGAGTGAATTACATTTTTCGGCTGAAACTTTGACTGTCCACATAACTGGATCCTTACTATCCTTGCCCTGGGAACCAGTTTTCACCTGTTAATCAAGCGAAACTGCCGCAATATCAATATAGTTACGAGTACCGTATACTAATTATTGCTTATAATACACTTCTGTATTTGAATAATACAGAATCTCCATAAAGCCATGTTGGGGGTCTTAAAATATATTTATAAAACTAACATTTAAAAAACAAAATTAACCATAAATAAAACGAAAGAACAGATCAACTAGTGATTTTTTAATTTATCTGAATTCTATTTGGGCTCCATGCGTAGCTTTGTAAAAGTCCATTCGATATTCCACGTGTTTCCTCAGTCGACCTTGAACAACTGCAGTTATTGATACCGCTGTATCTTGAATTCGCTGTCTCAAATATTCCATGTTCCGAATTTGTTCACTGTAAACATTTCGTTTCACATACTCTGAAAGTTTACAACAAAGTCAAGCCTTTTATGGTTATCTCCTGGTCGAATAACTGAAGTTAACCTAACCTAACCTAAACCTAAATAATCTTTTTAAACCTTGTAAACTATTGTTTTTGTAACACCGAGTTCTCAAGTACATTTTTTTCGACTTTACAAAAAGCTTTTTCGTATGTTTTCAACAGTTTCATTACTGATTGACAGCCTGCCTGAATGTATTATGTTTAAATTACCACGATTCTACAGCTCACAGTCCTGTCTTTTTCCCTTTTAAGCGACTAACGTATCGCCTCTTCCTTCAGGCAATATCAAACATTAATATTTCACGCATTTGATGGCCATTAATATATATATATATATATATATATATATATATATATATATATATATATATATATATATATATATATATATAATTCACAAAACAACATTAATACACAAAATAAGACCACATTACGTTAACAAATCGTTACGTACACGTGTGCAATCGGTCATTGTCACTTTTAACAGAAGATGAACCCTCAGGGGCTCACTCCCAGTGAGTGTGGATGTCGCGGACTCGAGGACACTAGCTTGTTCTACCCTTTCTTCATGTAGTCTTGAGTTAGATCCCTTTCTTTCATCTTTCCTGACCAAATCTTTATCTCTTCCTATTCGGACGCTCTTAGAGTATTCGATGGCTAGGGTGTCTTAATTTTATTATTTTTTTCTTCTTTTTTGATAAGGCGATGATGGCCGAAAGGTTTGCCTTTGAACGTAAAAAGGAAAAAAACGTAACAGAAGATAAAGTAAAGAATGAAATATCTTAAGTCTTGTATTGAAGGGGTTCAATTTATGTCAAAAATTGTGTTCGACTGGATATTGTTTTTATTTCATTTAATAATTCCCTAGAGTTTATTTGTGTGTGTTTATAACTTCAAATTCTTCTAAAACGTTCATACTTGGTATTTCAAAACATTTATACAAAATTTGTAAAGTGTTATCGATACTCATGTAACTGTGGCCGGATTCAATTATAAGTTTTACAAATTTTTATATTTAGTTTTAATGTTGTGATTTTTTCCCCGTTTTGTGTTTTTTAAATCTAACTTTGAAGGCTCTGTTTGTTTGTCCAATTGTTTAATGTCTGTAATTGTCTGTAATGTTTAATGGAATTATTGTAACTGTTTTTGTAGATCCCGGCCATTGTTTTAGTTTTGAAGGGTTGTTGTGTAGAAGTTTGTTTTTAAAAATTCTGCTAGTGATATTATCTATTAAATCGCAATATTCAAAGCCAATATATTTTTTATTGTTGGTTTTGTTTTGTTTCTATTTTATTATTACATTGTCCACAAGGGTGTTGGTTTAATAACAAAGTTTTTGATCTTGTTTGTTATGTTGAATCCATAAAATTACTGTAAGCTGCTATTTTTTGATTACATGGATGGTTGGATATTGTATGGATTGTTTGTTTTGTTTTAGTTGGTTTCCTGTATATTTTGAAAGAGAATCATTCCCCAACATTAGTTATTGTTAAATCTAGGAAGTTTAATATTTCGTTATTTTCTATTTCGCTGGTGAACATAAGACAATGGTATATTTTATTGAAGTAGTTTTTAAAGCTTTCAATTTGTCTGTAAATAATAAAGGAGTATGAGCTGTGGAATTAAGATACAGTAATTAATTGATTTAATTATGCCAGTCCAGTAAGGTAACGATCATTATAGTTTAAGCTACCAGAGTCTTTCAATAGTTTGTCACATCTAAGATATTATTTTCATGTAAATATTATTCATGAAGTACATACCGATACTGGTTGCATTAGAGCCACAATTCACGCTGAACTTTCCTTTGCAAGGTTGAAATATTTATTTTTTTAAATGAAAGAGACCATATGATCAAATAACCTACAGGGTTTCCTTATTGAAACATTGCCATGGCAATTTGACACACCTTATCGTGATTTTATAATCATACTGTGTATATACATATTTATTTATATATAATTTTTGTGTATACAAAGACATTAAAAGTAGCATAGTTTGTTAGTTTTTTTTTATATTGGCTCGGTTTTAAAAACTATTACAACAGTTCTTTAATAAGAAGAATTAATACTACACTTTTGAGCACATTGTAGCGAACTTAAAGATTAAAATCAAACACCCAATACCAAAATTCAATAAAACAAGATTTATTTTCCATATGTGTATTTCAGTAATATAGTTACCATCCTCAGAGGTTGAGTATTAAATGGTATGGTAACTATAACTATATTACTGAAATGCACATAATTCCTAAATCTTGTTTTATTGATTTGTGGTATTGGGTGTTTGATTTTAATTTAGAAGAATAAGTAGTTGTCAAAATGGTAGCAATTAAAAACAAATTAATTAATTTCTCACAGTAAACATAAATATGAGTTTCTCATAGTAGTATAAAAAGTTTTCTGATTGGTTAAAAAATCGACGTCGAGTTTTTCAGGATATAAACCCAGGGGCGTGCCGACGGGGGGGACGAGCGGGACCGGACCCCCCCCCCAGAGCCAAAAAATATTTTAATATTTTTTTATAAATTAGCAAAATTAAAAAATATATATATTTCATAAGATATTAATAATAATTGTGATCTCCCATTTAATACTATTAATCAAAACTTTAGACTGTTAGAGAATCATTACTTTTATGAAACAGCTAGCAGTCTCATATAGCCTAAAATAGCACCATATAAACCCTATTTTTTCAAATTTTCCAAAACTCCCCAGGCCGGACCCCCACCAGAGTAAATTCCTGGACACGCCACTGTATAAACCTTTCCGTTTTTAAAACTTCTGAGGACTCTGCTGTCTAGCGGCTGTCGTCTATGCAGTCCACTCGCCCAAACAAGTAAACCGTTTTGATCAAATTTGGTATGTGAGCGTCTACTGATTATATTTCGTGGCTGTTTTTCCAATTATGTTGATAAATCCAACTTTAGGAGTAGCTGATAAATGAAATAAACACAAAATTAGTATTTAATATTAGTAAATAATATTCTTAAAACCGAAACTAATGATTTTGATCAAATTTTGCTCTAGTGTAGCCTCTAAAGACACAAATGATTATTATTGAGTTTAATTGTTAATTTTAACGCTTATACGTTCTTTATACCACCTATTATTATAATTAAATAATATTTAAAGTGTAAAATATACGACCTAGACTGGGAATCGACCCAGAACCTTTGGCTTTACGCGCCAATGCTTTACCAACTGAGTTATCCTAGTATAGAGTCTAAGTGAAGTGTACGCCCTATACTGGGAAGTGACTAGGATAGCTCAGTTGGTAAAGCATTGGCGCGTAAAGCCAAAGATCTTGGGTAGATTCCCAGTCTAGGTCTTATATTTTTCACTCGAAATGTTATTTAAAACTTATTAGTCGTCATCTCTTCAAAGAATACCAGTTGGTGAGCGATCGGTAAAAAATAAAAAATCTACTCTGGAGCTAATATGAAAGTAATATTACGCTTTAGGAAAAACTGACCAAAAAAATGAATCTTTAAATGCCGTCATTACAAATACGATTTACGTTATTTTTTTCTCAAAAACGTCATTTAAGGTTTATTTTCACCTTCCGACTGACAACTACCAACCTGACTTTTTTAGGACAAATGATTTCATTTGGTTAATATTTCGATTGTAAATTGGTGTGTGAGAAAGTTTGTGCAATATTATTAGGCCTACTCTGAGCTCTGAGACAAAAAATTTATGTGAAATTTATTTCAAGTTATTTTTTCTTAACGTGGAACAGGAACAAATTATGTCTACACTTAATATTGTTAAACTGTTTATTTATATCTGAACAACGTACGGCATATCTCATATTGTTGTGGCTTTATCTCTACCCAATGATATCAAAACATGTTTTCCCTATTAAATACTAAAAATAGTTTACACTAAAAAACAAAATCTATAAAAATCTACAAAAACTCAAAATTAGAAAAACAGTCAATAATAGCAGCTGTAGTAGCTGCTAAGTAAATTTATCATACAAACTAGATTTTTATTTGTACAAGTTCCATCATACAATGTTCTCTAAATGTAATGACCAAAAGTTAGTCTTTTGGGCGTTATAGGAAATGTTATTATGTATTTATTGGAGGGACAAACAGTATACGTAGTTTAGGGTAAATAGATTTTATGTAGTTGTTACACATGTTTTCTGAACTTCGTAATTATGTAGATTACTATTACCTTGACGTCTGCTAGAAATGCATAAAATAAAACTTCTCCTCTCACTTTGTGTCATCGTCTCGTAGCTGCAGGTCCCACATATTGAAGAAACCTCCACCGCTACCCTCGAGTCGAAGACATTGCGGGATATTTAACTACACAAATAAAAAAAAGTTCTTGGGAGTACATGGTTAGAAATTACATTTGTGACATTAATTTAGCTATTTAGAGCTGTGAGATTAGTACTATTACATGGAGTATTTAAATTTGCAAATTTTTACCTAACTTAATGAATTATAAGTTGAATAATACACGATATATGAACAAAAACAGTTTAAAATAGCAATATTTAAAAAAATTTAAATCGATTTTCCAGAATTGTTTTATGAAAACACTAGCCTAATACAGAATATCATGTTCCTACCTTTATTTGTGTAGCTGCTATCGTGCTTAAGTTACAGACAAAAACAACAAGGTAGGGAGGACTTGTTGAAGCCATCAAACGAAAGATCACTCAAAAAACAGAGGCTATAATTTTTTATCTATTACTTCGTATTCTGGGATATATAGCCGTATGGAACAGTTCTTTGTTATTTCTTTCTTATTAGGTTGTACATACTAATATTATTATTAGGTTGTACATAACTGCTCATTTTGCCAAAATACCAAACTGCTCAATGCCAAGACCGAAATGGACAAACGATCATATTTACAGCCAAATAATTGCATGTCAGCTTAGTTTAACATCAAATCCACAATTCCATATCTGTGTAATTTAACTCGTCTAATAGTTGTTGTTGGAACACAAAGTTGTAACTACTTTGTCAGAACGTGTCTGACATGCAGAAACAGGAATATTGAATATCCCTAGGGACTGATGTTACTTTCCCGTTGTCTTATCGCATCTTTATTCTACGTGTATTCACTTTCCTTGTTTTACTGAAATGTTTCGTTCTACTTAGATAAATATATATTTTTTAATTTTAATTTTAACTTGATATAATTTTACCACTAGATGTGTGTTCGTTACAAATATAACTCGTGTAGTCGAGCATAAGTCAATTAATTTTAATACGGCCATTCAGGAGAGGTTTTTTTTCTGTTTCTATCATTTTTACTTACTCAGTAGCCTATAAGGTAAGCTTGGTAATCGCAAAATTAAAATTGGAACATGACATTTGGTTTAAGATACTATAATTTCATCTCTTGTTGTTAATGGCGAAAAACCTTTAGTTCATCATTACTTTATAAGAAAAGGAAGAAAAGACCTCTAGCCTTAGAATACTCTAATAGCGTCAGGGTCGGTAGAAGAACAAGAGTTGGTCAAGAGAGAGTTGATATGAAAGATGATATAGAGGTACAAGCGTGTAGATCCATACTTCAGGTTTACCACATCTAAGAGAGAAGACTATAGTGTGTTGATATAGAACCCTACTGAAAATCACAAAACAAATTGAAAATAACAAAATAATGGCCATTTTAAATTGTTTTTGTTCATATCTCGTGTATTATTTATATATATATATATATATATATATATATATATATATATATATATATATTAGGATGAGTCATAATTAGCATCAATTTCATGGATGGATTCTGAATAGTTTACTAAAATAAAGAAAAATGTTCCTATAAAGATAAATCCGAAAACACTATTTTTCCCGCTGTTGTACTATTTAAGGTAATTTTTTTTTTTTTTTTTAATTGGATGAGTTATTGATTCCAGATTCGGTAGATGCATTGTTTTATTTACAGTTTTATCGTATATACTAAAAACCAAGGCAATATTTTGCACGTTTTAAAAATGTTTAATGATGAAAATTTTGAAAAATGTTGTTTTTAAGAAAAATGCGAGTCAAAAGGTTATTGTTTTTTAGGTGAATATAGTATTATTATTATTTTATAATAAAGAATAACCAAATTATTAATAAAATATAATTCTTGGTAATTGACTAAACACCCAAAAGTTTATAATACCAGTTATTTCTATTATTTGGTGAACCGATAATTATAATATCACATAATATTACACTTTAAGAATGAAAAAAGAGTTTTATTAATGTGAATTTTTGGAGACAAAATTCTTTGAATTTAAAATGTGTCTTAGTAATAGTATTAAAATTTTATTTTACTCTAAAGGTTGCTAAAGGTCTAAAACCAACATATTATCGAATTTTGAAAATATTTCTCCCCAAATTTTCTCCTAATATAAAGTGTTATAGAAACCAAGTTCAATAAAAAATGCTTCTTTTTTCAATAACTTGGTTATCACAATAATGATATCATTAAAAAACAATCATCGTTGTCATTAGCAATTATTATATAAATTAAAGATATTCTACGTTAAAACCCTCGCCATTTTGAAAATGTAAAAATAAAGTCTTGGCTTTTGTTATAGCTACTAGTAAAAGGTAAATAAGAAATGGGTATACTCAATCTGGGGGACTCAATATTTCATTCATCATCAAAATTATAAATTTGTTAAGAAAAAAAAGAATTTATTTCTGAGATATGTTTTATAGAATGCTTTTTCTTCATTTTAGTGTCCTGAAACCATTTCTGAAATATTACACATAATGTCATTATAAATAATTTTATGATACTGTCATCTTCATACAGTGTGAGTCAACTCTGTATAAAGATAGCAGTATGATATTTTATTTTTTTATTTTTATATTGTGTACGAGACTTTGTATGAGCTTCGTATAATATTTTGAATCTTACAAATATTTATCTTAACGGATGAATATTACGTACATATTTGATTACCTACAATTAGTCTTTAATATTATACCGCATTGGCGGATTACATTGTCCATACTTGAATACTTAATTATCAAAGACTAAAAGGTAATTTGTATACTATCCATTAAGAAAACATCATGTTATGCTTTCTACCACTAATTAACGAACAATTGTTGTATGTTTATACATTTTATTTTGAAAACGTGTCGGTGGTTTTTAATGAGTTCTACAATTTTAAAATCTACAATTTTCAGGTCCTTGAAAGCGATTTAACCTTTAGTAAAATTATTTAAGAACATAAATAGTCACATCGTTAATATTGAGGTGAGAAAATAAAACGATATTCAGATTTTTGTGTATATATCCAATTTGGAGCCCTTGGTTAGTGAATTGGGTTTGGGAGCTAAAAAAGATAATGTGTTAACCCGTCGTGGGATGTATAGAGACATGATTGGTAACAAATTTTGACGTCTAAGGCTATAATTACGACGATGGAAACTTGATGCAATGATCATATGTTACTGATTTTCCTGTCTTGGAGTCTTGTCTCACGGGGTGTCGAGTTAAATGGATTATTATAATTATCATGGCTCTCTCTGGGTCCTTAAATATTAATTTTTATACATATATTATTATATATTAATATATATATATAATTATATATTAATATATATATATATATATATATATATATATATATATATATATATATATGTCCGGTCACAAAGATTTTCCAGATATTTGGGATTTGGATCAACATTCTAATTTACAAATTAAAATATAATCAATATGTAACTAAAAATTTGGAATTACAAAAATATTAACAATAAATTAAAATATTAAAATCGGATTTATAGGCTTTCATGTATCACTTAAAGTCTAAAACAAATATATATTCATCGCCTTATTCTAGTAATGTCAATTAGGGAGTTAAAAAAAATCGTCTATAAAAGGTTTAACTTTGCAAACACCCCAAACATTCTACAACATTCAAGCATGTATGATACCTCCTATTTTTGTTTGGCTGAGTAGTTGTGATACTTTAAAAAAAAAAAAACATTTCGATATATCTAAAGTTCTGGATGTTGTAGTCACTACCAAAAACTTAAAAGTTTGTTTTTTATCCGTAATTGGAAATCTTTTGGCTAATATTATACATGAAGTTATCATTGTCTTTGTCGTTAAAGAGACACATTTAAAAAAAAAAATTGTTTTATATTGCTATAAGTTAGTGATTGAAAATAAGCAAAAAAAAAACTTAAAGATAAATCATTTTGTGTTGTGGATCACTGAATCACTACAGGTAATTTATATAATCTGATGAATGAATAAAGCCGCGCCTTTTGATGAGAAGCCGTCAACCGTGACGGCAAACAAACACGACAGGACGGGCGCAGCCTCAAAATAGATTTACTAATTCATAATCAATAAAATATCGTATAACACCTTGACCAAGCCTGCTAGAGGGGTTTGTTAAAAGGAATTATGAAGCGAAACATTTTAAAAAGCAGAGTTTAATGTTTTATATTTACGCAAACATGTTATGATAATTTTTAAAACGTTGTGATTTCAATTCAAGGAAATACAATCTTGTAATATAAATTCGAGCGAAGTATGTAATGAAAATTTATCAAATTTTTACCACTTGGTTATCATTGCCTTTGTAAGGAAGGATGAAAAGACAAACTTCTCCAAAACTCAATGACGTCGGGTAGGAAAAGAACAAGAGTTGGTGAAGAGGAAGTTGAAAAAGAAAAAAATAGTAGATCCATTCCAAGCCCGTATTCACTATAAATGAACCCCTGATAGTATTTATTTACAATTAGATACAAAGTGTTGTTCTAATTATTCGGAGGTTATAAGAAACCAATAGATGTTCTAGCTATTGTTGTCTTCCTCATGGATACACTAACCATGAATATATAAACATACAATAAACAGTAAACTGTTTAAATCAGTTAATAGCGCCATCATGGTACATACTTAGTCTCATCAATCAGATTCTCTAAATGTAATGCTCAAAAGTGAGTTTCTCGAGCGTTGTAGGAAATGTTAAATTGTATTGGTAGATCAAGGACTAGTAGGATAAGTTTGTTACAGAGGTTTTGTGTATATCACTACTTTTTGACGTTGACTAGATATTTATTTATTACAATGTTTTACTTCCTTCGTTCGTGTCAGTGTCACAGAGCCGCGTAGGTGTACGGCTCGCTCGATACACTCGTGTGGGTGACTGGGTCCTGCTCAATATAAGTATAAGAATATTTCATTTTATTTGGAGGTTATGATTCGAAATTACAATTTTGAATATATCTTTGCTATTTGTAGTCGTGGAGAAGTCAGTTTGGTACCATTACGTTCAGAATTGTTGTCTGCAATATTGTATTTAATTTATTGTGTTATAAGTTGAATTACACAAGAGATATATAAAAAAAAAAAAAAAAAACTGGACGTCATTCTTAATATAATTTTACTGAATTTCAATATACGAGCGCACTATAGTCCTCTATATTTTTCCGCTTTCGTCCTTATGTACAGGCTCCAAGGACAACGGATGACGACATGGCGAAAATCAATTTTTTCTTTCCTAAGGCTATGAAATGTGATGATCGGTCAAAAAAATGGAATTCAGAATTTTTTGAGATTACCAAACTTACCCTATACTTCGTATAACGAGAAAGTAAAGAAATAAAATAACATAAATTTTGCACAAACTCGCTTGTACAGTACGTAGGAAATACATATTTGGGTATTTTAAGACTGATTTGTGTTATAGATTTTAGATAAGTTGCATATTCACAACGGATGTTGAAAAATTAGGATTTGTATAAAATGGTTACAAATAGACGTTTGAACGAGCGTATTGAATAGGAAACAAAGAGATATTTAAATATCAAAAATAAAAATTATTACACGAAATAGGATTTTTAGATAATTTAGTTAAAAATGAGAAATTTGTATTCTCGTCAATTTTTCGTTTATTTTCCGGGTTTGAAAAAATCCAAAAAGTTGAGAAGTATAAAATTTCTACTGCAATTTTATTTAGTATAATTAATTATATTACAAAATAATTTGCACGTGTTAACATTATATTATAACTATATTTTTTTAACAATTTTTGGCATACATAAACTGCAATTTTTATTTTTCAAGAAAACCCCGAGTGCAAGTTTGAAGTTTTTCTCAGAAATTTATCAATTTTTTTTCGAAAAGTTGTAAAGTAAATTAATAATTGTGTTTTGATTTTAAACCTTTCTAACTTTTTCAGATTTTTTGACAACTTTTCACTTTTTTTTGGTCTTTTTTAAAAGTTTATATCTCGTAAAATAAGAGTTTTTCGATAAAACGACAAGTGCAAAGTTTACTTTTTTCGCCAAATTATAAAAACCTTACCGATAATTTTTGTTCAGTCTTTGATATATAAATAAAATGTAAACAATTTGATTGTTTATCAGAAAGATAAATTGAGAGCAATATTGATATTCGGTCCACCACCTAACTTCCTCTATACTACGTATATGTGAAAAAGTAAAAAGACAATTCCCGTTTTGTTTATATTTATGAACTCGTTATTCCTGTGTTTGGCACTAAAGTTGTAGATTTTACATTTCCACCAGAAATTTAAACAAATGTATTGAATTTAAGCCCTGAGGATCTCATTATATTGAGTAATCCCAAGGTATTCTAGCTGGATCTACACCTTTTTCTTGTAGTCTTGGGTTAGATCCCTCTCCTTTAACTTTCCTATCAAATTTTGACCAAGATTTGTTATCTTCCAACCCTGATCTTATTAGAGAGAAAAGATGTTTTTTTACGTTCTTTTCCTAATATTTTTAAGTGGCGATGATAACCTTCAGGTTTTTGGGCTTGAAATAGTAAGAAAGAAGAAACATTTATATAGAATATACTCCTGCTTTTCAACACTTGAAAAATAACTTGACAAACTGACAAAATGCAAAAGAAACAAGAAGTTGACATGTGTCTAAATCAAAGCATAGCCTCATGACAGTTTCAACAACATTTGGCTGTAATGATTACATTACAATTCATGGTCGGGCAAGTTTTCAATTTACATGTCAACCTTGATTTAAAATATCGCAAGGGTGGCAATGATTTATACCACATTTATGTAGCCTACAGCGAGCTAGGCATGCGCAATGTAATTTATGTAGTGTGTACATTATGTCCATGATCAATTTTTCAGCTGTGTTTAATATAAAACCCAAATAGGAAACCATAAAAAGTTAACCTATCTTATCGTTGGAACCATTTTGGCTAAAATTAGTACAGTCACATTTTTAAATAATTACAAATATCCCTAGGAATAAGTGAAATAAAAATTTAATTGAAGGACTTGTTTCGTAATAATGTCTACACAGAACCCAAAGAAAAATATCGACAATGCTCCAATTTAAACTTTGTCGAAAATGCATTACGTCAATTTTTTTAAACTTCAAGAGCCTAAAACGAGTAAGTTTATCAAAATATAACAAAGATAAAAAAGTCTTATAATTTTGTAGCAAATTTAAAAAAAAAAAACTATAAAAGAGGAGTTACTTAAACTAATAAATAGGAGTTTTCATAAGAAATACTATGTCCACCGTATTAATTATTGGTGGCCTTTTTTCAAGTTTGAAAAACTGTTTTTTAACTACAATTAAAAAGTAATGAAGATTCCCCATTTACAGTTTTTCAACAGATCAATAGTTTAGGGGATACCAATGGTGTCAAAGATAAAATGTATATCCATCCAAAATATGTTTAAATAAAATAAATTATACCTAAAAATAAAAAAATATATAAAAGAACTGTAAAAATGTTCTAACCTTTTTGGACTTTTCAAACTGCTATATACAGGAAAATAAACCTTTTTTGAAAAAAGAAAAAAAAAAGAAAAGTTTCCTAAAAGATCCAAGAAACCAACTTTTGGGCATTAAATTTGGACAGAGGAGCTGTTTGTATGATGAGGTCTTTAGGGTTAAGGGATTAAGGACAAAAATCTCAGTGGGTAGCAGATGATAATAATCATATCTTTATCCGTTGAAGCTATCCTCAGGACCGTTGTGCTGGAGCCAAAAGTCTCATCCTGCTTGAGTGTAACAAAACACAGAGGATCAAGACCGTGAGGTAAATAAATATTCCCCAATATAAGTGTCCTTAGGGTAATCCTAAGATAAATCCGTACCAATGGATGAATTGTACAAGGGTAATTGTGCGTCAAACGGAGTCTAAAGGACCAAGGCAACCCTTCATAGTAAATTTACTACTGAAATATTTTTATCGTATTCGAGACATCTGAACCTAACCTAACTTAAACCTACTGACATATCATACTTAAGCAGATATCAGGTTTAGTTACCATATATTACGAAAACTTTTAAAATTACCTTTTTTTTTTTTTGAAAAATGTCAACTGTGAAAACCGGAAAGGGGAACAAAAAATAAAAGTTGTATTTATCTAAAATCGGCATAGTGTTTTGTCTGCTTCATATCATACTTAAAGAAGATATCAGTTTTAGTTACTATAAATTACCAACGGAAGCGAATACTCTGACTTCAAAAAAATATCAGCTGGAGTACCCCAGGGTAGTGTTCTTGGACCAATACTGTACTTACTGTATACCAGGGACATGCCACTAAATCAATACACCACAACGGCCACCTTTGCCGACGATACCGCTATTCTGGCCGTAGGGAATACAGTAGAAGAAGCAACTGGTAAGCTACAAAATGCGGTCAACAAAGTTAAAGCTTGGACAAAAAAGTGGCGCATTAAATTAAATGAAACAAAATCAACTCATGTAAATTTTACAAACAGGAAAATGAAGAAGATAACAGTTTACTTAAACAAACAAGATATCCCATATGCAAATGAGGCTAAGTATCTTAGTATTACACTCGACGCTAAATTGAAATGGAAAGCGCATGTTAAGAAGAAAAAAGATAAGCTAGCTATCAAGTATAGGAAAATGTATTGGCTGATTGGACGAAGTTCCCAAATTAACATGCACAACAAATTACTGTTGTATAAACAAATTTTGCAACCAATCTGGAGGTATGGTTTGCAACTTTGGGGTTGCACCAAAAAGTCCAATATTAAAATTATTCAAAACTTCCAAAACAAGGTGCTACGAGGAATTGTTAACGCCCCTTGGTATATTAGGAATGATGACATCCACAGTGATTTAAAGATGAACACGGTAAATGAGGAGATTAAAATCATGGCAATCAGGCATTCAAAGAAGCTCACTAATCATGAAAATCCAGTTGTGCTCCAGATCTTGAATACCAACAGTGTAATAAGGAGACTTAAGAGAACCAAGCCTGAAGATTTAGTGCAGTGATGATACTTATTTCCTGCAGTAGGCTACTAACTGTGGATATCCGGTGGATAATCAGTGGGCTAATTTCCGCCTAATAGTGAACTGTATATTTATTATAGTGAACTTTATATTATATATAAGCTACTAGATATGTTTTATTACTTAGTTGTAGTATAAATAATAATAATAATAATAATAAAAAACTATAAATTACCGAAACTCTTAAAATTACCTTTTGCGAAAAAAGTTAACTTGTGAAAAACAGATAGGGGTACAAACGAAGTAGGTTGTATTTTCCAATAGTCGGCAAAGAATTGTAACTATTCCATATTATTTTCATGTACCTTTCACTTTTATTTATGATATAGGGGCAAAATTTTGTAAAATTAACCTTTCCTTAAAATGTTAACATTGAAAAAATGAAAGTCTACAAAAGGAAAAATTGCATTAATCCATAGTAGGCATAGTTTTATAACTATTCCATAACATGCTTAAGTAGATTTCAACTCTAATTTTGAAAAAAAGGAAAAACTTGTAAAATTATCTATAGTAGAAATATAAGAGGGTAAAAATTCCATGGGGGTAAATATTTTTCGCTAAACAGGCATTTTTTGAAAGATGTAGACCAACACATTTTGTGTAGATACTTAGTTTTAGCATAATTCTATCAAAATAACTATCGTCCATTTTGTAATATTCGTAATTTGAAGTTTTAGCCTTATGTGTGGTTTACTATAATTTTAATTAAAGCGTATAAAATATAAAAATACTTAAAAATGTGACTAAAATATAAACATATCAAATATGATAACATCAATAGATTTGTATGGGCTGAAGAGCGCTTCATGTCAAGATACTTAGTGTGTACGGCCTTGGTAATCCCGAAAGAACTTTGTTGGATCTATACTTTTTTTATGTAGTCTTGGGTTAGATACCTCTCTTTCATCTTTCTTGTTAGATCATTCTTGACTAAATTTCATTGTTTTCCGGTTCAGACGCTGCATCGAGCTTTCCGTTGTCTTTATTAGGCATATAAATATACGAGGTTCAGAAAACCTATGTAACAACTGTTTTAAACAAACTTAACCTCTTCATCTACCAAACAATTTAACATTTCGTCGAAGGCCCAAGAAACAAACTTTTGTGCATTACATTTAGAGGTATCTGGTTGTATTACAATGTGTGATCTGGCTGGGTAACTACCATGATGGCCCCCATCGACTTGTTTATTACCGTATTAGTAAGTGTATGCAATGTAACGAGATAAATCATTTCAAAGTTTTCACTTCTTGTAGTATTGAAATTTTAACAAAGAAATATAATGTTTATGGTCTTTAATTCCTACCGAAAACATGTTTTCTACAGAAAATAAAGCCATCACAAAAGAGACGAACATTACAAAGCCTTACATTTTAATCAAGGCATTCAATCTTGCCTCTTACTTGCTATAATGAATTCAATTACTCCAAGTAAACAGCGAGGGGGAGATAGACAGTCACTGATGACAGCGTTCAATTTTCCTATAATCAATTTTGTGTACTTTCTTTTAGCTTAAGTAATTCTACCAAAATTTCATACGAAAACTTTTAAACAAAATTGGAATTTTCGAGAAAATGTTTAATTAAATTTTGGAGATTTCTTTTAAGAAACTTGCAATCAGGCTTAATTTCTGGAAAGGGAAAGTATCTTCAGAGAAGTGCTTGAGAATCACTTTTGCTTTCTCTTACATACGGAATGTAAAATTATGTACTAATTGATCTAACAATCGATGTCCAATTTTACGCGGAAATATTCGATATCATGTCCTCTATATTTTAATCCCTTAAAACATTTTCTTGGACTATATCAATTTCTCAATTTATTCAAAAATTTATCTCTAATTGTTCAAAAGCAAAAAACCTTGTAGTCATCATCGCCGAACAGCTTATAAGTGTACAAAAAAAAACTTTATTTTGTGTTTTCAAAATAGCAACCAAATATATACTAAAAACAATTTCTTTTCCATCTTTTAACAACAATAAAAATTTTATTTTAAAAAAAAATTCTGTAGTTCGTAGAATAACCGCGTTATTAACAAAAATATAAATAATACTTTTTTAGTAAATTATCTAAAACCCCAAAATTATTTTAAAAACATAACGTTTTCAAATGCAGATAATTTTATTTCCAATGTTTTCATTTTGACCTATGAATAAATGAATCATTGTATTAGAGTGAAGATTCAAAAGTTAAAAAAAAAATATTAAACCTAACTAATAATCACTCTAATACTATGAAAATAATTTTATCCAACAAACTGAATTATTAGTTTTTGTTAATAATTCAGTTATCCTTTGACGCACAGAAAAAATAATAGTTAAATTTGTCTCTTGTAAATTGTTTTGTAAAGTTAGCAGTTTTGGAAACATTGAAAGTTAAAATAAATAGTTAAATTCAAACAAAAAGTTGTAATTCACTTGTAAAACGTAACATAATGTGTACCGAATCTGAACTCAATATCTTATCTATTTCCAAAGTTGTGTTTTTGTAAAAAACAAAATGTCGGATAGATGGAAAACTAAGTGTTTTTTGACCAATGCTTAAATGTACTTCTTTGTTTATTTTTAGCAGTAAAACTGGTCCTGAAAACTTCTCCTTTTTATGTGAATCACCTTGAATATAAAAATTATCACTCTAAGTACAAATTTCAGAGAGAATAACAAAATGAGGTATAATTGAGTTATTATACAAGAGGCAAAAAATTAGCTTAATAATGCTGATCGAAATTTTTCTTAAGAGCTTGAATGAAATGTCCTGATTGTCACCTTCTCAAAAATGTTGTTAAAAAGCGACAATAAATGGGAAGAAACCTAAACAAACAGATGGTGATCAGGTTACATTTCGTTATTTTAATATTTACTCACGAATAATAATGTTCATTTTATTTGAGGCTAAGCACATTGGTTTCGATCATAATTCTTCAGATTTCACTAAAATTTTATTCTCATAGTTTGAACCATATTTTTGAAACAAAGTGCTGCAAATAATAAGAATACTCTGTGCTATATTGTGGATATAGTTTTGAAGAGAGACCCTCAAATCTCCACCACCAAGGAATTGTTTAGTGAGAAATATAAAATACAAAGTTCAAGTAAACTCTGATATAATAGTTCACTGACACTGACCTCGTGGTTTGATTTAATTAATAGTTATAATTCTAAGTTTAAGAAAACGCCCAATTACTTTTGAAGGTTAACTTTTTCGATGGTCGTGTTGCTTATTTTGGTGAAATCTAAAGTTTATTATTTTGGTCAGTGGGGAAAGCACAATATTTAGTCTCCTTAAAGATGATAGTAAAAACGCGTCCCTTAATTCATTTCATTACCGTACTTTAAACCCCACCCCAGATAAAACTAAATACAATCGTTAAAACAAATTTGTTGTTATTTAATTATTTTTTTTAAGAGCACTTACTTTTTTTGATATGCACAGTTACCACAAGGAGAAAAACAAAAAAGAAATATACATTAAACCTTAATTATTATATTAAATTTTAATAATATTTAAGAAATTTATATTTACCTTGAAATTAATACGAAAATAAAAAGAACACAAATTAACAATGAAAATTCATCATTTTGGTTTATTAACCACAACGATAAAACAGAGCAACAATCTCTACCATCGACCATTTCTAAGTTTTATTTGAAAGCATCCTGTTTGACATATGTATGACTTTAAATCCGTTAACTTACTAAACAATGTTGCAATATATTGAATAAGAATAATAAACCATTTTATGCCTTTTAGAACGTAATGAACTTTATATTCATTTAAAATTGGGTTGGTCATCATTTTTACTTTAAAAAATATTAACTACCTTATAAACATAAGAGTGCCTTAACGGTAGAACCTTCAATATTCCAAACGAAGGCCTAGGTAGTTCTCTCTGCCCTTTTTTAAAATATGTTCGCAAAACTCTATTCCACATTGCACTCTGATCTAGGACTTCCAGACGTAACATAAGTTCTTCATTATAGTTACTCTTAGTTATTTCGATCTAATATTCAGCATGACAATCCACCACCCGATCCACAACACAGAGAACTCAAAAGGAAAACTTATTATGATCCTAGACTTCTGTAGCTACATCACAACCGATAAATAAATTTATGGAAATCGCCATTGGGAAGTAACCCCTACTCATGTACCAGACTAATTAATTTGTTATTACTATCAATTTTCAATATGTATTTTACTAGGAAAACTGCATGTACTAAATTGTGTAGAATAAAGTTAATACAATTTTTAAATTAACGAAACTCTTTTGAGCTAATGGAACTGGGTACAGTATTGAATCATAAGTTGCCCAACAATAAATCCCATGTCCCAACAACCTACTCTGCACCAGTGAGAAATATAATTTTTTAAACACGTCCGACGAGTATTATTTCTTAGAAAATAAAATATTTTTATAACTAAATTTAATTCCTTTATCAATTTGGAAACTAGTAATTTCCATGACGGGGCAGAATGCAAATGAACTAAAGAATACTTTAGGGAAGAAGTTTTCTCAAGTCTAGAATATTTATGGCAATCGCTCTCAAAAAGTATGAAACTTAAACATTTTATACTAAATTTTGGAAAGAGTTGTTAGAGTTATTAATTAGAGTTATCAGAAAAAGCTATTACAAATTTATGTAATTCCTCGATAAGATATACTATATAATATATAATTAATTCATAGTAGAGCGTTACTCGTTAAAGAGGTGTTAATGTAATTTAATTCCGGATTAAGAAAAATTTCTTAATACGGCAATAATCAGTAATATTATAATGAATAAAACAAAACATCCAATGAGCCTTGTGGTTAATAACAATATGAAAGAAGTGATCCCCAAACCACAAACACAATTAACGTAAGCAAGTTTAATATAACCTTATGTAGGCTACATTTCGATAACGTAGCTACTATTCTCAGAGAGATATAAACCAATAATAATTAATTCTTTTTATTACGATATCCCTTGTGGAAATGCAGAGACCTTAGACCTTGAAACATCTATTGATCCTATTGGAGTCTTTTAGTACCAAACATCTTTCACCGTATATAAATATTAGTATACATGCTAGTGGTCAAAATTTTTTTTTTTTAAACATTACGAGATATGACAAAATTATGGACCCATTTAATCAAAATCGATCCGTAAGTTAATACTTTATAGGCGACGGACAGGCATCATTCCAAAAAACTATCTTTGAACTCAGAGTATCCACAATAAACTCAACATGGACTTCTTTAAACCATCACCTAATCTTCTGTAATTAGTATATGTATAAATTTTAAAACAGCCGCCTTTATTAATTTTTTTATGGCTTACAATATCTCATTTTTTGCAAAAAATGATCTGCATATTTTATTATGTTGTTGCCAAGGTCAAAGTCGGTAAACGAGACACATCAACAACACAATTATGTCAGCCACGTGCCAAGTATTTTACCGTTGTTATAAACTACGAACTCAAATATTTGGTTCAGATATTATAACTGAATAGAGAGCAGGGATATTTCCTGGAATGTTGGCATTCCTGGGTTGAATTGTATTCCAAGCTAAATTACCAGAGAAGAAGAATAATATCTTGTTTTTAACAATGGCGGTGACATTTTTCATAAATATCAATTCCAAGATAGAAATTATACGATTTTTTCAGACATTATTGTTTCTATGCTCTTTGTGACCCAAATGGTATTATATATATATATTTAGAGAGAGAGAGAGAGAGAGAGAGAGAGAGAGAGAGAGAGAGAGAGAGAGAGAGAGAGAGAGAGAGAGAGAGAGAGAGAGAGAGAGAGAGAGAGAGAGAGAGAGAGAGAGAGAGAGAGAGAGAGAGAGAGAGAGAGAGAGAGAGAGAGAGAGAGAGAGAGAGAGAGAGAGAGAGACCCAAAATTCCAGAACATATCCATAATTTTTTACTGATGAGCTGTTAAAATTTTGTTTGTTAATTGAATATTTGTAATGAGGAGTTACAATAATAGGAGTAGTCTTGAAAAAGAGGGAGAAAGCCCGCTACAAATTTTTAAATTAAACGCTAGTTACATATTTTTTTCATTTTGTTTTCTTGTCCGGGATGTTACTGTAGTTGAGTTCCCCAAAGATTTTACTTTTCCTTTGATCAAGAGCTCCACAGTCGATTATGAGCTATTCGCCAGTTTTCCAGTTTTATTTTCTTGCGAGCACAGTCTAGATATTAGGGAGGTTTGATAAAAATCCAACTTAGCCTATGAACATAGCCCGGAATCAACCATTTCCGGTGATCACCTACCGGAATAATCTCTTACCCCGCTCGACAAGTGATCTTGTCAATGCAATGCTTGGTGTCCGGGCACATACCCATTATTGACGCCAACAGTGTGAGTGTTATTTCATATTCTTGTACTTAACCACTGCACGACTCAATTCACAAAAGTGTTCTAATTCTACAAGACATGCAACATCTCCCTGAAGCCAACCTGTCTGCTTGCTTCTTCTCTTCAATTCCTGAGTGTTCCGGAACCCACCTACGATAAACGATATTGGCGATGGCCAAGAAGAGTAAGTGGAAAAAGATATGTTCTATACAGATTTGGATATGACCTAAACAAAGCTAAGTTCTATAAGTGTATCTTGACTCTACCAGAGAATTAGGCTGTCCTTACCTTTAAGGCCTTTCCCTAATATAATGAAGATTTCCGTTTGAAAAAACTTAACAGAACATATCTAAAATCGTTATGAAGCTTATTCTTTTTCAACACTATACTCAGAACGTTGATATTGAAATGATCAATCGGTGCTATGTGAACTGATCTACATTAGCAGATAAGGTAGTCTGTTCCATTCTTCTCATGATCTCAGGTATACAATGAAGAGGTTTGTAAATAAAAACTCAGTGGATATGTTGGTTTGCTGTATATATCCAACACTAAGTTTCTAGTCACCTTCTCTGCAATGGTACTGACCTCCCCAAAGACTCTTATCTTCCATACTCTAGAACAAACAGTTATGCTACTACCAGTATCTCCTCTGTAGATACTGGTAAATACCGCCTCCACAAATTGAGGCGGTAGGCTTATCAGCACCAACACAGTGCTTTTGTGACACTCTGTAGGAATCCTTTGGAAGCCCTATTGAACAGGATACAATCTAGCCGTTGCAGATTGCACAATAAAAATTTTTTGTTGCTAAAATGATGAATGATTGTTTTCTAAGGATTGACACTAAAGGTATCTTTCAGATATTTTTCTCAAATTATAATACTAGGCTGGCGTAGAATTAACTTCAACCTTAATGAGTTTCTTGTCTGCATATCCCTGTGTGGATGACTTTGTCCTATTCATCTCCTTGCAAAAATGTATAATCAATATCAAATTATTTCATGTAATGTGTAGTTAGCAAATGATGGATTTTTCTAGTTTCTCCCAATGATTTTTTTATTCCCCCCCCCCCAACGCAAAGTCTAAATTCAACGTTCTGTACAATAAAAATTGGCTTGTTTCACAGAACAATTAATAAATGACACATAATTAACTGCCGCGAAACATACATGAGAAATCAAATCAAAGTCAGGTTTGATTTAATACAATGAATAAATTCTGAAAATAAATTCTAAACAATCGAAGTTAATTATGATTTAATTAAAACATCAGAATTAGTCATTAAATTAGTTGAGTTGGAGTTTGCTGCAGCTGACAGTCTTTTATACAACTCTGAGGAAATTGTTTTTACAAAGAAATGCTGCACGCTTTGAAATAGAAAAACATTTACATTTGATTAATAATATTTTCTCATTTAGAATTCAAAATGTTTTAATTTTTATAGCTAATAAATACAACGTCATAGAAAGCTACTTTTGGGATTTAAAACAAGCTCCATCATATAATGTAATTAACCAGATCCTGTAAATGTAATACCAAAAATTAGTTTCTTTGTTTGTATTTCTTGCTTGTATTTTATTTCTTGTAGGAAATGTTAAATTGTATTGGTAGATCAAAGGGTCATATCTGGCCGGATAAGTTAGTATAAAACAGTTGCTATAAATGTTTTGCAAACCTCGTAATTGTGTATATCACTACTTTCTTTAGTCGGGTAGGCAATAACGGTAAATGTGTATGTATAAACAGTCTCCACTCGCTTAGCTCGTGTCAATATAGACTCTAAAAGGTTATCCCATCTCGCTCGATATATCATCTTAACTTATCCCATCTTGTACACTTTCGATATATCGTATTTATATATGATTTGATTTAACCCATTTTGTAAGTAAGCCTTCTATTTCCATCACATTTACAGGTATTATTTGTGACTTTCTAAGATTATATCTAAACAGTATAAACAAATTAAGCATTAAAGCTGTAAAGTTATTGGATTATAAATTGTTCATATTATTGATATAGTTTATTCAGACATTTTCTATATTTGTGTATCATAATTGTGTGTATAAATGAACTCCATAAAACCCAATGTTGTGTATACTCTTAGAAAATAAAAAAATACGAATTAGGCAAAAAAGCTATTACATATAGGAAAGAATTGTAAACACACTGTTAAACCGAGAACCTTAACATGTTAAAATTAATCAAAAAATATAATTTCTTAGTGTACTAATAGATAGCTTAAGGAATGTTGAAAATTCCATTATAATAGTTTTAATCATGCAGAATGTGAATATTTTTTGAAAATTGATTTATCCATTTAGGCTACAAGGGCGACTGGTTGTTTTAACCAAATAAAATACCTAATTATTCCCAATCAAGTAGATGAGAACCATCATTGTACTTACCCGGTCCCACTATACAATATAATACAAGCAGATAGTCTAAATATAATACCGAAAATTAGGTCTCTTAGGCCTTGTAGGATGTGATAAATTTTATTAGTAGATCAAAGGTTCTTAACCAGTAGGATGGGTTTAATTAAAACAATTGTTACACAGGCTTCTTCAACCTCATAATTGTGTATATCACTACTTTCTTGACGTCAATATGTGTGGTAGATGTATATATAATAAAAAGTCTCAACTCGCTTCGCGCTTGTCGGCGACTCGACGTTGTCGGATATGAGTATCTCATTTTTTTATAAAGTCAAGGTTAGAAATTATTTATGACAATAACTTTGGTATTTATCATCGTAGAGGCACCAATTACATGCAGGATTGAAATCTGCATATTTTTATCTAATTTAATGTGTTATAAAGTGAGTAACATACAGGAAATATGAATATAAAATGGTGGTCATATTGATATTTTCAATTCAACATTTCCTTTTCAATTTTATTATAATACATTTTTCGGACATTTGCCATAATTTGTGTGTTAGAAATCAAAACACGACGTTTCGGGAATAAGAATCAATTCCCGTTAACAAGTGACTAAAAACTAAAGAAACATGAAACTAGAAACTAAGCCTATGTAAGAAGTAAAATTAAATAAGAATACCACCAACCTTAATATCTAAGCATGCATCTCAGAGCTTAAACTGAGAAGTCAAAAAACACAATCACGGTAACGACGTGTGAAAAACACAATCACAATTTGATAACGGGAATTGATTCTTATTCCCGAAACGTCGTGTTTTGATTTCTAACACGCAAATTATGGCAAATGTCCGAAAAATGTATAATAATAAAATTGAACTTCCATCATTAACAAATAACTTCAAAGAGAGAATTTCTATTTCTATTTCAATTTTCGATTTTAATATGAGTCATTGTGTAGGCCTACTCATAGAGAAACCCTATTGAAATACAAAAAAAAAAAAAATAGAATTTAAAATGTCAAAAAGGAGGCCATTTTAAACAGTTTTTGTTCATCCAACTTATATAGCGAAGTTATTGTTAAAAACGTAATTTAGAGGCTCTGACCTCCCAAGAAAATGTAATATTCGTATAGTTTGGAGATCCGACAGGGACAACTTACCCACGCGAGCGGAGTATCTTCACACATGTACAGCTTTTCATCCCACCAGGGCCGATATAGGAAACCTACAACTACAAGGCCCGCTATGGCCTAGCCGACGTTGAGAATGCAATGACACAATTACGAGATGTAGAAAAGCTTCGTACCAACTGTTACTCTACACAGATATTAGGCAAGATCACTCGTTCTACTGAACAAGTTAACATTATCTACAAGGACCAAAAACATCTTTTAAGCATTACATTTAGTGGATCTGCTTGTATTACATTGTATGATGTGGCTGGGTAAGTACCATAACCGCGCCCATAAACACGTTTTACGGAGGTTTTTAGAAAGACATAAATCTAAAATATAAATATAATCTGTAAACTAAACTTCATAGAAAGCGGGTAAATAAGCTGTTTATGAAATTGCGTTGTGTGTTTTTAGTCGCATTTAACAATCCGTGGAAAAGTAACCTAAAATTACTGTGTGCGAATTGAGGAAAA
This sequence comes from Aphrophora alni, assembly GCA_963513935.1. Classification (NCBI taxonomy): domain Eukaryota; kingdom Metazoa; phylum Arthropoda; class Insecta; order Hemiptera; family Aphrophoridae; genus Aphrophora; species Aphrophora alni. Next base: position 41,739,883 of record OY740767.1, read on the forward strand.
TAATAAACTTAAAGTGTAATCAAATTAGGGCATCGGGTAAAATATAATGCATTATCCTTAACACACATCAATTGACAAGTTATTGAGTGAAATCATGATACTTACCTAGTCCCATAATACAAGCAAATACTGAAAATGTAATGCAGCTCAAAATTTGGTTTCTTTGACCTTGTAGAAAATTATAAATTGTATTAATAGATCAGAGGGTCAAGTATGTTTAAAACAGTTGTTACAAAGGTTTTGAGAACCTCGTAATTGTGTATATTACTACTTTCTTGACGTCTAGATGTGTTTGTATTAAACAATCTCCACTCGTTTCGCTCGTGTCAGTGTCTCGGTCCCGTAACTATATGGATATCACATTTTTGCAGTATACAAAATATAGGCTAAGTTTGGTAATTACGAAAAATTCATCTTCAGTTTTTTACTGATCTTCAAGTTTCATGGCCTCAGGAAACTGAAAATGTGATTTTGACATGCCGTCCCAACCGTCGTCATCGTTGTCAGCATTGTCATGTTTACGTAAGCACTATAGTAACCATACAAGCTTAGGTAGGTTCATAACATTTGGTATAGGGGACTATATCGTGATCATATTGCAATTAAAAAAACTAAATTGAAAATGTCAAAAATGTTTCTAACCGTTTTTTGTTTATGTCTCGTGTATTATGCTATTTATTTATGGTACATCAATAGATTTGATACAAATTTGTCGATTTCAATTCTGCATGTAATGAACTCTCTAGGATGTTAAATAGCGAAGTTATTGTCAAAAATGTGTTTTAGAACTCTGAGCTCCCAAGAAAGTGTGATATTTGTTTAGTTACGAGATCCAGCAGTATAAATGGACAGGTTTCATCTGAGCTGTGAGCTGCGCGTGGAAGGGAGGTTCAAGTTTGTAGCTCGAGGCCGCGTGGGGACAGAGGCATTGTAGGGGAAACAGTCGGCGCCGACTACTGTCCACGATCCAGCGGTCTTGCAGACATCGTTGTTAGTACAGTACCAACATCCAACACAGGCTGAGGCGACCGCTTCCCCCACTACCTCACTGCTGCTTAGACCACGCCTAGACCCACTGCGCATCCAAACTCCACAGCTCAGATGAAAGCTCAGTACCGTATTGAGTGGAGGCTCCTTCACATATGTACATATTCGAGGCCTATCTGAGTGGAGACTATTTAATATATAGTCCACCCAGTGTTGTGTATACTGGGCTAGGACCCTTGATCTACCAATATAAATATAGATCAAAGAAACCAACTCTTGACATTACATGTAGAGGATCTGCTTATATTACATTGTATTATTGAGTTGGGTTAGTCCCATGATGGCGTCCATCAACTTGTTTGTTTTAGTGGATGGTAAGTTTATTTATTAGTAGAATTATGCGACAGACCTCCATTTGTACGGTTTACAAAATATGATCTCGTTGTCAATAGGGATTTAATCGTTAGTCAATCAAATCACATTCCACGAATTCATCTCTCGGCGTTAATTTCAACAATAGTTGACCTCTTTATGAATATATCACTTCAGCTAATGACTGCGCTCATGAATCGATTGTTGAAAGGGGGCGGTACTTTGTTGCTATTCGTCGCCATGTGTTTTGGGCGGAGCTACTTAAAAGGTTTCGATGGTCTGAGATTTACAAAGTCATGGTAATTTAACGACGAAGAGATTCTATTGTTGGAGTATTAATACGTACAAAAATATAACTGCCGAGTAAATGTCATAATGACACTTTATTCATCAAACACGCTAAGAGTTATGTATAGCTTACATTAGGGGTATTTTTCATTTCACTCGATTTGCTCTTTAACTGATCTTTACCTTTTACCTTTTAAGTGTTACTTTACCTTAGTTCATTTCATATTTATACGTGGTATAGAGAAAGTTTGTGATCGAACGATAAATACAATTTTAATTTTTTAAGGAAAGTAGAGGGAGAAATGTTGGATGGAGTCCCAATACAGATATATGAAACAGTTTGTATTTACTCAAAAATATTTTTTACAAAAACAAGATTTCATCATTTTCCTTCTTAGTTCAATCAAATATTTTGCTCCTCAGACATCATTTTGTTTTTAAGGTGCTAAGAATTTTTTGTAAATTAAGAGAAAATTAAACAGATAAATAGTATTTAACTAAAAGGCACGTTTAAGTATTTGTTTAAGACTTAAAATTAATTAAAAATGGCTTCAAGATTTCTTTTTATTTATTAGCACCAAAGTGTACAATTTGTTCTCTGTGGGCATCAAACAAAGTACATACAGTGATGTAATAACATTCAAAAATAGTAAAAATCTGATTGATTGTTAAAGACTGATTTTGTTAATAGTAGTAGAATGATATCTGATAAGAATGGGATGAGAAGTTCGTTTATTTATTTATCAGGAACTGTGTCAACTAGAACTCCTTGATTAGAAAGTTGGAGAAATTACGTTTTCATTATAATTTGAATATCTCGGTTTAAATCTTAAGTATAAAATGTGTATAAGTAATAGTAGTTGTATGTATGTATGATGTCATAAATGTGTTTGTATTAGTATATATATAATTGTGTTTTTGTCAAATGAACCTCAGTGGCGCCCCTTAGTTCTTAGGAGAAGCATGTAAAGCAGATTATCTTAATTTGTAGCTTTTACATAAAACCAACCAACTGGTTGTTGTGGTTAGCCTAATTTCTAGACAATGATTTACTAGGAAATAAATAGATATTAATATAATATTAGAACTTTTTTTTGGTTGAGACAAAAATATAAATAAAAAAATAATAGAAACAGAAACAAGTTGATGAGGCCACCATGTTACTTACGCAAACCAATTATACAATGTAATACAAGAAGATCCCCTAAAGGTAATGCCCAAATTGGTTTCTTGGATTTTGTAGGAAATGTTAAATAGTATTTTTAGATAATAAATGTAAGACATACCGTCTACAATATTCTGATTTTGTCGTTTATACGACGGCCTTTTCGGCTATTCCGCCATTTTCAAGTTAACTTTATTTATTTATTTATACGACACTGTATTGACACAGTTAGATAAGACATCATCCACTCCCGACGATCAAATCACGTACACCCACACGCAATATGTACGACTCATGAGTAGTGTTTGTTTTAATAAATTTTAATATATATTAACTGCAAATCAGTGTTTGTGTTTATGTATAACTGTGTGTAAGTGGTTATGTTTGACGAAGGGAAACCTGAATAAATTAACTTGAAAATGGTGGAATAGCCGAAACGGGCGTCATATAAACGACAAAATCAGAATATTGTAGACGGTAAGTCTTACATTTATTATTTAATTTATCAATATTCGAAATTGCAACTATCAAATGTTATAAAGTATTTTTAGATTAAAATATCTTATCCAGTAGGATAAGTTTGTTTTAGAAAATTGTTACACAGGTTTTCTGAACCTCGTAGTTGTGTATTCATTACTTATACGTCGGTTAGATAGGTATATATATATATATATATATATATATATATATATATATATATATACCCGAATATACATAGAATCCATAACTAGAAGATAAAGACAAAAATAATACACAAGAAATAATATAAGCTTCTTTTATTGATTTGCTGAATCATATGATATTGATATTTAGTCCAACAATTAATTAACATGTGATTTTACTTAACAGCTGTTCTTATATTTTTACATTTGAGGTTACGTTTTTATTGCACAAACACAATTCACAGAATTTCTGCACAGTGATATTTTTTATTAGCACGTATTTATTTAGAATATAACATAAAACTTTTGTTTCCTTTCTTTATAGTTTAGTTACGAAACTTCCATTTCTTGAAGTGTACATTCTATTGTTCTACTGCTTCCATTTGTTTTGAAAGAAATGGAATATGTAATGTATAAAACATCATAAACTTATGCATAAGTTATATGGAAATACATTTATTTAATGGCAAGATACAAAGATCAAGGAAATGTAGAAGTAAACAGATAAAAAACATTTAGAAGCAAAATTCTAATATAGAAATTCTAGCTTTTTTAAGTACACTCATGGAATCACCGACAGCCGAGACTATGAAATGTGCACTCATCCTATGCATTAGAGTCAGTCAGTATTTTGAGATCAAAATATAATAGGTCGTCAGAAAGATTGGAGCAGAAATATGTCTTAGTTAACACATATTGATTTCAAATTTAAAAAATAACTATACACAAACCATGAAAATCCTCAAAAAATAAAAGTTTTCATTACAAATTAAAAATAAATATAAATTTTGCACAAACATTTTCGTACACCTATCACCAAAACGAAATAAAAATAGACCAAAACTAATCTTTAAAATAATGTCAGTTCGGGAGTTAGTTGTCAATCAATATGGTAAAATTAATCAAGGTAATTATTTCTTTGCTAACTAACGATATATATTATTCATATTTAATAGATTAGGGAGTGTTTTGTGAATAGTTTTTAACAGATTTTGAGGTTTCATGGTCGTTGGATGTGCCTGGAGTTGTTTCCGCCCGAAATTTCAAAAGATGAAACATTAAGAAGGGAAAATAGAAGGAATGAAAGTTTTTACCATTAACGCAAATTTAATTTGTATTGAGAAATGTATAAACATCTGTAATTGAGAGAATTTAGCATTTAGCTTTGTATTAAGAATTTGTTCTTATGAAAAATAAACTCAAACTTCTAAACTAAACCAACCAAATAAAATCAGCTGTTATTGATATAAATCAAAATAATTTATAAAGCAAACTAACCAAGGGGGTGGTTATTTGTAAAAGAGATATTGTTATAAGTGTTGTGATTATTTGTTTTTGATAAAAATATGGCATTTATCACTTCGTTTTGAATAGCTTATACAATGTTTTAAAATGTGGTTTTCTTACGTTTCTTAGTAGATTTTACGATTTTTTTCCTGAAGATTTTTAAGTTTATTGAACTGTTTCTCATTATATTCTTTGTAGTAACAATGTCTCTAATAAAAAGAAACTTATATCATACTTGTGTTTATTACCGCAACAACATGATAATTATGCGTGGACTTAACAATAAGGAAACGAAAACTGAGGATGCCAACCGATGTTATACTATAGAAAAAAAATGAATGAACAATTCAAATAATTTTTCAACATTACATAAATTTAAAATATTTAATATTAAAAAAATATTGCTCGAATTCGAGCAAAAACAATTATTAAATATAGGCCTCACCTTGTTTTATACCATTTACAATAGGTCCATTTAATGAACGTTTCAATCAATTTACAACAGTGCTTTAAAACTCGTTTGATTAAATGAACGTACGATTTGAGAAAATGTGTCTTCAAGTTTAATTTATATTTAATAAATAATTTGTTTTGTTAATCAAACCTAAAATTAAATTTAGTTTATTGTGATGAATCAGCCGTTAGTAAATTTGTAAAATCGTTTCCTATAACAAATGTTGAAATGTTTTTAATCTACAAGATATGACTAATTTGTAAGTTTGAATAGGCTGTGTTTCAAATGAAATTTGACAGTTTTGATTGAGTACAATTTTTAACTGAATTAAAAAAATGAAAATCCTTTTTCGTCTTTACCTGATGTTGTAGAATTCTATTTATCTATAAAGTCCAACTATGTGATAAGTCAAATATTTGGTTTGTTACATTTTGATTTCAACCCAGTACCAAGGGTACCAAGGGTTCACTAAATTTGAATGTAACTCCTATAAGGGATGTTTATAATTTTTGACGAACAAATTAACACATGGGTAGATACAGAACTTTGATACAGATCATACAGGATGATTCAAATTTGAATGGTAAAATTGTGGGAGCTGTTACAAACACGAAAAAAGTTTATATAAATGTAGGTCTGAAAGCGCTTTATTTTACATTTGTCGGCCATTTTTTTTTTTTTTTTTTTTTTTTTTTTTTTACAAAAATAATTATATCTTTGAAAACAGGCAATATATTGTTTTATGATTTGGAATAAGCATTATTTATATAATCTTTTCAGTATACCAGAAACCAAGATTTTATTATGTACATTTTCAAAATGTCGGAGGTTCAAAATGTTAATGTCAAATATTTCGAAAAGAAATAACATTACAAAATAATTACAAGAAACACACGATTTTCCTTTCTTAACGAAAAACCAAAATCATTTCATATTTTTTATGTAGGTCAAACGATAGACGAGTTTTCCACAAAACAACTAAAAACATAATTTCTTGGTAATTGTTTACAACACCCAAGATTAGCCATAACCTTAATATTATTAAATTGTGATAGTTGCTAATAATAAATTTACAATCTATTACCCAGAATGTACAAAAATGAACATGTTTTCTTTAACAGTTTAAAATGGCAATATTAGTTATATAACCTTTTGTCAGTATTACAGAAACTAAGATATTGTTTACTACGTTTCCAAATTACAAAAAGTTAGTGTCGAATATTTCGGAAACAAATAACATTACAAAATAATTACAAAAAACAAACGATTTAATTAACAATTGTATTAATTACGAATACCAATTGTATCTTTTCTGTACGTCAAAAGTTTAACCAAGTTTTCGACAAAACAACTAAAAAATAATTTCTTTGTAATTGTTTACAACACCCAATATTAGCCTTAATTAAATATTATGGAATTTTGATGATTATTAATAATAATTTATAATCTATTGCCCAAAAATGTACAAAAATAAAAATGTTTCCCTTAACAGTTTCAAAATGGCGACTATTGTTTTACTACTATATTTATACAAACGTTTTTCTTTTCTATACCTTTAGAATCTGCTAGTGCATTTTTGTATCATCCTCTACATACATATTTATTTGAATTATCAAAATGTGTTTGTAGAAGCCGCTATAGAAAAAGAAAAGGTCTTGTGTTATATGAATTCCTAAAGGTTCAATTTGATTTGAGTCCCAATACCAAACATTTGATTTGATACTATTAAACCAAAATGTAAAAGGATTGCTTGTCATGTGAATAAATAAAAGTCTAGAACCAAAGATTTAAGATAATGTGTCTGGCTGGAGATGCTGTAATCCAGAGAAGCAAGCACTTACTTTCAAGTAAGCTGTAAAAATATAATAAAAACCAAAAACGAGATAGAAATAAAATAAGGTTAAAATGGAGGTGCTCTTATTTTATAAGATTAAAAGACAGAAGTCGTGAAATTTATAAAGCTAAGTCTCCATATTTGGTAACTTTACAAGGCAGCACGGCACATCCATACATAATGTGCGTCTCTTTATAGAGATTGTGAAACTTAATGTACATTTGACTTTTTTATTACGTAGTAAAATAAATGGTAAAAAGCTTTGCAGAAACTTTCTCCTCGGTAATCTCTAAAACCAAATAAAAACTAACCAAAAATAAACGTTATCAAAAATGTCAGTTCAGTAGATGTCAATTAAAAATTAAAAATGAACCATGGATACCGACTTTGACAAAATAGTTATATATTTAATTATGCTTAATTTTGGTTTCTTCATGCTATACACGTCCTTAGCGTTATAGTAATATCCAGCTTTTAATGGTGGCTGAAGAGATTAATTTTGGATTTTAACTATTAACCCTAAACCGAAGTAGCTACAAAAATGATAGAAACATTAAATTTAGTATAAGGGACTATAATTTACTCATGTAGAACCCTATTTAAATTGAATTAAAAAATACAAAATGGTGTCCATTTTAAACAGGTTTTTGTACTAGGCTATCTCCTATGATTTTTGTGATTTCTAAATCCATACTCGCTACAGTAAGCCCCTGAAGGTTATTTTGATACTTTTATTATGTTAAATATTATTCTTCGATCGTAAATTATAAATGTCAGTCCCTCGTAAGTGGTTCGTAGTTACTTGAGATTTCATTTAATTTTGCAGTGTTGAGTGTTCCACGGACCACCGCAAATAGCCTTAATATTAGCGCTGACTCAAATCAAAACTTTAAACCACCCAATACGTTTCAACGTAAGTAAGAAAGTCAATGCAATGTTTTTGAACAGTTTTTCTGTATAATCTCTAGGAAACTAGTTCACTATAATCCACTTCCGAACCGATTTGTCAGAATGCTAGCTTGATTAGTTGTTAACTAGCTAATGAAATCATTTAATCGTTTGGATGCAAAGCAATAACCAAACTGATGGGATTTAGGGAGAATCGAAAAATCTCTACTTATAGTCTAATTTTATACAGAATGTCCCTGTCGGACGCGGATGTCTAATTCTCGGTAAAACGTTTCTACTTAAAATGTATCTCAAAACCTTATAAAGGCAGCAATAAATTAACTGAAATGGGATCCTTGTTTTTGTAAAAACGAAAAATACTTATGTCATTTCAAAAATTTACAACAAACATTTATGTACAGTATAAATAAACTGAATTATTATTACTGAACCAATTAATTTGAATTAAAAACCATGTTGTTTTACACAAACAAGTTTACTATGGATTTTTATTTTATTTTACAGACCAAAAGTGCATTAAAGAAGGATCCCATTAAAGTTAATTGCTAAATTTATTGCTGCTTTTATAACGTTTTGAGAAACTTTGCAGATAATTGATTCTCCGCGCGGCCTCTCCGCCAGGGACATTCTTTCGAAAATCAAATTATAATATCCTAGGCTTTAATATTATCTCACGTATTAGGAAAGGATGTGTCAAGAAATCTGAAGAAATATCCATTCATGAGACCATTAAAGTGGTTTGTCGAATGATCTCTGGCGTCTGCCGTATGTCAAGTGTTCTACAGCACAAACTCTTGGATCTATTTTAATCAAATTAGGACTCAAACAAAACGTATTGGTTGCTATCTCTACAAAAAGCCGATTCATGAGTTTTCTGTTAAAAACTTTAGTGAAATGTGAAGCTTAAATCCCAAGTAAAATTATATAAAAGTTCATGAAGAATTGACAAAAACTAAAATAAATAATATCCGCTATCATGTATGACACGATCAAAGCATGTCCAGACCCTATTTAAATATATAAATATTTTTCCAAAGACAACGTTCATGGTGCATTTTCACTTCTTAACTGATAACTTCCGATCTGGTGATTTGTTTTGTTCAGCGTTTAAGTTTGATTAAAATTGTAAAAAGATTGTTAAAAATACAAGAATTTTCAATCACACCGTGGTTTTTAAAACGCATAATCTACGAAATATGAGAAACTATACGTTTTTATTATGTGAAACAATGAAATATCCATAGCTTTCAGTTTAGATAAATCTCATTTAAAATACAAAGAGAGAAAAGTAGTGTTAATAAAGATGAGTATAGCCATCATTATAGGGTCATCGAAAAAGAATACCGGGATTTCAACTCAAAAACTATTTAACATAATTTAATGATTTTACATTGACATAGTACAGGAAAAAAAATAAGTTTTTTTTTTTTTAAATACCTTAGTAAGTTTCGATGTGGCATCCATTTGTTGCTCTGCAGACATCTAATCTGTAGTCATGCCAAGTGCGTTGAATCATTTCTGGAGTTACAGTAGTGATGCACCAAATCACGAATTTTCTCAGTATAAACTATGTTCTTAATGTACCTCTAGGAAATCCAAAGGGATGGGGTCTGGACTTCTGGGGGTCCACCTCTGCAATCCAACCATTACGAAATCTGCTGTTAAGGACGTGCGAACATTAAAGTAATTGCATCCATAAGTTTGTTATACCAGTTAAACCTTATTGCTATTGGGTGACTTACATGTTTTATACCTTATTGCATAGAGTTAATATTTGAAAAACAAATTCTAAAAATATATTGAATCTAGGCTCCAATTGACTTTTAACTTTATACGTCGAAGGATTGCTTAAATTTGTATTTGGTTTAGTTAATTGAATGAAAACTGGTTACCAGAATATCTGAGTGATACCAAATAATTGTGTTAACTAGAATGTCTTGTTGATAAAAATAATGTATTGAAATAAGTTGATAATAATATATTTCCTCTGATGAACTTGGACATCGTAATCATTTTGTAATGCAATCTTGGTTCAAGAAAAAATATCATATAAATTTGTAAGAACACTTAATACGAAATTTCATTTAAGTACATACAGAGTGAGTCATTATTGGCAGTCAAATATTTTGAGATTTGATCCAGCATATTAAAATAAAAACCGTTAGTATAAACACATTTCCGAAAAGTTTCGTTTTCACTCTGTTTTTACCTAAACAAATTTATAATTTTGATGAGATATTAAGTTCAGAAACACATGTGTATACAACCAATATACTAAAAACCGAGACTTGTAAATTTTCAAAATGGCCGCCGTTCAAAATTGTTATTGTCAAATAAAAAAACAATTGGTTTTACAAACTGTTACAAAAGACAAAATTAATTACATTTTTAATGGTGAACATGCTATTTCATTATTTTTTATAGATAATATTTCTTGGTATTTGACTAAAACACCCAAAAGTTTATAATAGGCTAAAAATTATTGAGTGAATTTAATTTTACAGCTTATGAATAAAGGCAGTTTTAGGAATATGTAGGCTTATTAGGGAAAAATTTGGAGGGAAAAAATTTTCATAATCCAAAAATAACCCTTAAGAATTGTAGCCTAGAATCAAAATATTTTTCAATTACGAGAACTTCTTTCTCAGAATGTTCATCCTTATGCAAGTTGTTTTTTTCATTCATTGGGTGTAACATCTAATTAGTGCAATAATAACAATAATGATTAACAGGTAACTAGTGAGTGTTGTAGTCAATTACCAAGAAATACTGCACTTCTTTTATCATAAATGTGTTAGCCTGACCAATCATGAAATAATCATTTCTTCGTATTAATTATTAAAAAGGCAATCAAATTATCTGATTATATATAGACCCTACTGTATTTTTTTGTTTTGTTTTTGTAAAATCAAGGCTCTATTAAACATTAAAAATGTTTAACTGCCACCATATATAAAATTAAAAATGAAGTCTTGTTTTGGGGTATAATGGTAGGCTAAAGTATTATTTATATAAAAATTGAATACGAAATTTGAACTCAATATCTTATCATTAAAAAAATACATAATATTTATAAAAAAAACAGTAAGACTTTTCGGTCATGTACAAAGGAACTATTTAAAATTTTAATTATCCCTGAAATATTACGAGCTCATCTTGTATGTATATTTAAACGACACTTGAATCAAAATGTCTTTCTAATAAAACAAAGAATGAAAAATACTTATTTTTGATGTAAAATAAGTGTCTTGTATAATCAATACTAAGTGAATCGAGGCCTAAAGAGATGGAAATGTAAAAAGTCCGACTAAAGGAATGTTGAAAATATTTCTTATTCCGAGAGGTCCTTACGTCAAGTGACACAATGACAGGATAACGTTCTTTTCTCCGCCTCCTTGATCTCAAATGTTACATTTCGTTCAAATATACAGGACAAAAATAGTTTGCATGGAGCTGACATCCTGAAATGAAAAGACGTCATTTTCATTTTGTATCATTTGTATATTTGATCAATTTACAAATTTCACTTTAATATAAATATATGCAACATGATAAGTTGCATAAAATGAGAATTGTAGGATAACGTAAGTAAAGAAGAATTAATGAAAATTCTTTTCAAATTACCGCCATCTTATAATTTTGAACCATGTTTATCTTAAACAATCACATTCAATGAATATTATATATAGTTTATGTCCTAATTTTGACTATTTCAACCAAAATTCTCATTACTAAAGCGATCATTGTAATTTTGTAATTTTGAGGTTATGTTTTAAATAATTTTAATAACTTACTCCCTAGCACTATAAGCCAACTTGACTCTCTCTTCAGGGACTCATCTATAATAAGTATGAACGTGGCAATGCCGAGGGAGCTTGCTGGATCTATACATTTTTCATTTATTCTTGGATTACATATCTCTTATCACGTCTCTTATGAAACTCTTGATCTCTTCCGACCCTGGCGCTATAGAGTGTTCGAAGGATAGGGTCTTTATTTTATGATCTTTTCTTCTTTTCTTATAACGCGATGATGACTCTGAAGTTTTAGTGAGAAGAAAAACATTATTATTGGTCTATTGTGTCGGAAAATTTCGTGTCTCTCTATCCTTAGATGCACCCCTCCAGTTACTCACATTCAACTTATCAACAACTCTATTTACTATACGTGAGGTCTAGCCTTAGCAATGAGATGCGTGTAAGGGGGAGAGCTTGGCTAACAAAAGGGAAAAACATTATGATCATTGGTCTTCTGTGTCGGAAAATTTTGTGTCTCTCTATCCTTAGCTGCAACTCTCCAGTTACTCACATTCCACCTTTCAATAACTCTATTTACTATACGTGAGGTCTAGCCTGAGCAATGAGATTTGTGTGAGGGGAAGAGCCTGGCTAACGAAAGGGAAAACATAGCTGGCGATGAATGCTACTAGCACTAGATACATAGACATCGATTGTCTTTATTAAACGAATAGTCTCATAAATGTAGTACAATAACATAGAATTGAATGAACTTAAGTCTCGTCCCTGTCTTCCTTCTTTGTTGTACTCTGTTAAGTTTTTCAAATACATCAGTTACATTATCGGAAGTCCATTTTTTCAATAAATACTTTTCTATTATTAACTGATTTCTTCTATACATATTCGACCTATTTATCATTTTCCTGATTACACATAAATCAAAAACACAGAAAACTATAACTATCTTGTTTCCGAAAATGTAATTTCGAACACTGAACTCCCAAAAAGAAGTGATATTAGTGTCATTACGACATCCGGAAGGACTGAGTCACCGACACGAGCGTAGCGAGTTGATGATTTTTCACATAATATAGCTTCGAGGTCCATCAGATTCGAGACACTGACTCGGACAAAGAGAGTGGACACTTTTATTATATACACCTCCAAGGCTAGATCCTTCATCAAGAAAGTAAAAATATACATAATTTATAGTTCAAAAACCTGTGTACAATTGTTTTAAACCTACTTAATAAGACACCTTAATTTATCAATACAATTTACCATTTTTTGAGCATTATTCAAAGGATCTGTGTGTAATTCATTATTTGACAAGGGTGGGTAAGTGCCATAATGGTGTCTATTAAGTTTCTTATTTAAAATGTATTTCAGAGAACTATCAAATATTCCAACAGCTTACTGCTGCACTTTGGACACGATATTGCAGTTTGTTTAAATTGACTCTTCCATTTTCTTCTGTTTTCATACACTTAAACACATTGATTGTTTTTTTCGAGAATAACTGTTAAGAACTTTTCTCAAAACAACTTTTTTCTTAATTATATCCTTCCATTCTTTAAAATAGATCAATCAACCGTAACAAAATGTTTATGTTGTCATATACACTCAATCAGAAGTGTACGTTCCTTGCCACCTCCATAATCCAATAAATTTAGTTTTTCTGCTCATCTAAAATAATTCATAGCTCATCGTGTGGTTTGGTGCTCTTTTCAGCTCTTCTAAACTAACCACACATTCAACAGTTTTCTCTTAAACAGTTCCCTCACTTATCCTTTCAATATTGATTATATTTTCAGGTTACCTTTCTCTTATGGTTATTTCTCATTTCCGTAAATCGTCGAAACAAATGCAGCCATAAATTCTCTTTATTAACTTTTATTTTTCTAACATGCTAATAGACAACACTCTTCAGTTCTATATCCTACTACTGTACTAATAAGGGTTTTATGTCGCTGCAATTTAGTTTTATTTTACAGCAATTATTGACCTGAACTTCATATAAAGTAAACTATTTCCTGCTTTAATACTCTTTTCAATTTCGGAACTGATTTTGTTTGATCGTTGAAGGATGAACCAATATGTAAAACGAGCCACACTTTCAATGAAGAAGTTATTCAAAGTGATATTTTTATTGATCTTCTACTTGTGGACATTGTCACTTTTATAATTTTGTTTTAATTTACAAATCCAACTTGTTTGCTTGATAAATCGGTGCACTTATATTTCATGCCATATCATCTGCATAAAACATTTGTCGTTTTATTAAATATAGTACTTAGAAACCAACCTCTAATACAGTAATATAATTTAGATAACGTACCTTCTTCCATATTAAACTACATACATTTGACGAAACTGTAGAAGGTACGTTATATAAATAACCAAAGTTGTTCGAAAAGGTTAAAAATGTAAACATCCGTATTATAGTACTAACCGCCTAATTAAAATCAATGTTAAAGAGAGAAATTGACAAAGCGTTGTCCTGTTTCACTCCAGAAAGCCCATCAAAAATATCACCAACCCTATTTTCAATTATAACTTTGGCGCAAGTTACTTATCGCCATTTAGCGATATTCCATTCTTCCTGAGGATATTAACTAACACAGTCAAAGCTGTCAAACGTTCTCAACAAAGAGAAGACAAAGATCTCTGTTATATTATTTTTAGTAATAACGGTCTTATTACCAAGTATACGAAGTATAGAGTATGTTTGGTAATTCCTCTGTTTGTTGGTTAATCTTCAATTTTCATGGGTTCCAGAAACCGAAAAAGTGATTTTCATCTTGTCCATTCGTCGTCTTCGTCGAGATTAAAACCACGACACGACCACAAACATTAAGATGTTAAAATGAAATTTTGGTACAGGGGGCTCAATGTGCTCATCTACAACCATATTGAAATTCAGACAAATCAAATTAAAATGTGTAAATAGTTATTTTAACAGTTTCATGTTCTTAAGTATTTGTTATTCAACTTATAACATATTAAATTAGATAAACATTTACAGATTTAAATTTGCATGTAGTGGTACCAACTGTACAATGACAAATAGCAAGGTTATTGTCAAAATGTAATTTAGAACTCGGAAATCCCAAGAAAAATGTGACCTCAGTTAAAATATCCGACAGAGCCTAGTTATGAATACGAGCGTAGCAAGTGGTGGCTCCTTCATACAAGTACAGCCTTGTGGCCAGCCAGGGCCGAAACATTGACACTAGCCAAACAAGTGGACACTTTTTAATATATACAAATCTACTAGGACAGTTGGGACGACAGGAAAGTAGTGATATACAGTACACATTTACGAGATACATAAACCTGCGTAACAAAATTGTTTTAAACAAACTTATAACCTATTGGGTAAGACTCCATGGTGTACTAATACAATTTAACATTTTTTTAAGCCCTAAGAGACCAATTTTGGGCATTACATTTAGAAGTAAGGTTGTATAAGTAATATGATGATGCTATCAAAACATGTTTTAGTCTCATTAAATGTAGATATTAAAGCTGTATAGAATAATCTATTGTGCAGCGTTTCAAAACCTTCGGGTAACAAGTAATCATCAAAAAAAGAAGAAAAAAAAATTAAATAGACCGTTATTTGAAAATGTACGCTACGATTTTTCTTGTTAACTAAATCGACCCACTGGGCTAAGGATGCACTCAATAGATTGAAGAAGCTGCATCATTGCACACACAAATACTTTTTTCATACTAACAAAACATAAAAACAGATAAACGTAACACCAATTATTTTGTTCAGTTACAAAACTTTCGACTGAGCAAAACGATTGAACCAAGTAAATGTATCAGATATGACCTTTGTTATTTACAGTATTGAATGTTATTTGATGCATGTTATTGTCAGTTATTTCTTTGATACAAACTGAAATAAGACAAAACGTACAACAACCCCCAGTGGGAGTTCACACCACCTGTGTCAGTTCAAGGGACACAACAAATATTAGTACAATAAAACTAAACATTTGTCAGAAATTGTTGGGAAGAGGGGGGATTATTTTATTGGTTACATGTAATCTTTAGAGTGTGAAAAACAAGCAACAAATTTCTATGATCATAGTATATGAGAGAAGTGATTATAAAAAATCTATAAAAAATTTAATACACAAAATGATACAATATTGTATTTGATTTTACTTACCCAATGTACGTAGGTATTTTTTTTAATCGGAACAAATTTCTACTTACATTTTTGATTGATCTTCACGTTTTCATGCACTCAGAAACCAGCAATAGGGACTATCGACATCCTCTCTGTCCACCGTCGTCTGCACGTGCCACAATAGCGACCACCAAAATTAAGACATGAACTTGAAACTTAGTATAGAGGATTGTAGTGTGCTGTATAGAATCTTTGAAAATATCAAAATGGCTGTCATTTTTAATAGTTTTTTGTCTATATCTCGTGTGGTATTCAATTTATAACACTAAACTAGATTAAACTTTAGAGATTTCAATTCTGCATGTAAAATGGTATCAACCTCATCTCTGTACGTTGAGACAGAGCGAAATTATTGTCAAAAATAATTTCGAACTCTAATTTCACAAGATAATATAATGTTCTTATATTTACAAGATCAGCCAGTGCTTAAACACTGACACTAGCGAAGCAATAGAAGGCTTTGTAATTAGAGCCGACGTCAAGTAATTAATGATGTTTCCAATTAATTATGAGGTTCGAAAAATTTGGGTAACAACTGTTTTAAACAAACTTACCCTACTGTAATATGGTAGACCCCTGGATCTACCAATATAATTTAAAATTCCCTACAAGACACCATTGATTGAGCAATAAATTTTGAGGACTGCTTATATTACAACTTTTGATGGGGCTAGGTTCGGTTAGGTTAGGTTAATAATGGGCCCATCAACTTGTTTTAAAAATAATCTGTCTTTAAAGTTTCTATTGAAAAGTTACAAACACAAAATTTGTTTGGTATTGAATTCCAATGAAAATTAGACTAGTTCTAACTCGATCGCAAAAATCGCTGATTTATAACCTAACCTCAAAATTTAAATATTTATTTATAAAATCGTAATACAATATGAAGATTTTTTATTTTTCTAATTCATAGGTTGTTAAGTATTATATATTTATATTGACACTGTAACTCTGTTTATATATGTATTCTGATTTCTTCAGGAGTTCACTATAATGAGTACGGGTTTGGCAATCCCGAGGGACCCTACTGTATCTACACATTTTTTCATGTAACCTTGAGTTAGATTCATCTTTCCTATTAGTCCTCCTATCCTGACCAACTGTGTGCTCTTCCTACTCCGTCCCTGTTATGACGTAGAGGTAGACTTAATAAGGATCGGGATCAGAAATGGAGAAGGGTATTCCAAGATGGATGGGAATGGAAGTGGCTAAGACACACTCTGGGTTGTAAAGTCAGAGGAACTAAATTTAACTTGTAATTATTTATGAATTTATTTTTTAAAAAATGGGCTTTCGTATAGTTAAAAATCCAACCAATTTTCAAAATGTTTAAAACATTTTAAAAATTCTAGGCCTTCTAAAACCACTTCCAATCGATCATTCGCACTAAACTTTGGTTTTAATTGTAACTTTTAATTAAAGTATTTAAGAACGCTATAAAGATTTGTTTAATAATTATGAAAGTGAATTGTTTTTTTTTTTTTTTTTTTTTTTTTTTTACAGTGCATTTTTTTTTCCTTCCTTTTTTGCGTCGAAATTGTGATTACAGTAAACATCTGTAGTGTAAATATTGAAAACGCTTTAACAAACAAACAATTATAATAATGACAATGTTGTTTTTTGTCTTAATTAGAAGCTAAACTAAAGGTTTAAAAGAAGTTGATTAAAAAGAGTAAGTTATTCTTTAGTAGAACTCTGTTATAGGAAATTTAGAAACGAAATATTTATTTTAAAAAATGATTATAAATTCTTACTTCCCCATTTTACAAAACATTGATGTTTGTTTCGGGCACTCTAAATAAACATTTTAGGAAACAAATCTACCCAGTTTTGAAAAATGTTTAGTTTTACTATACTAATATATTGTGTTGTGTAGTGTCCCATGGCAACTATTGGACCCGATGATTTATTGTTCAAACTGACAGAGGTGATGTGAACTCCCACTGGGGGTTGTTGAACATTCTGTCCTGTATCTGTTTATATAAACGAAATAACGAAACAATAACATGCATCAAATAACATTGAATGCAGTAAATAACAAAGGAAAATATATATTTATTTCGATATGTTTACTTAGTTTATTCGTTTTGCCTTAACACACGCATGTAGTATAGAGAAAATTTTATACAATAGGACAAACGTTGAGTTTTTCATTAATATATCAGTTTTGGTATTTCACGAGCCTCAAAAAACTGTTAGTTTTTGTATTCTAAAAGATGTATATCTGTCTATCTATCGTCTATCTATACAGAGTGAAAATTAAGTCTCTTAACCCCCCCCCCACTACTTTTCCCCACAGTTTTCTTCATATAGTTTTCGGACTAAATAACGTTAGTGTTATTATGGTGTGTGATATGTTAAAACTGTCGACTTCCATCATCAATCCGTCATTTTGTATTTGAGTCAATTTTTTTAATGCCAACATGGTGTTTTGATACATAGTTAAACATAGTTTTTCACCCCTGAGTTCAGTGGCAGCAATATATGTTTTTGTATTATCTCCTGTTATTTAAGAAAACTCATAGGAAATATGTTTTTATTTTTAATACTGCAAAATTTAATGTTTTAACTGTGTGAAACCCATGTTACTGCACTAGATTTTGATTTACACCTCAATAAATCATTGTAATATCATAAAACAACTTTAAAATGGTTTCAAACTGCTTTTTAAATAAAAAATCAAGACACTCGTTAGTAATGATAAATCAAACTGTATATTATACTGACCTATTTTCGTAGGTCGAGTTGAAAATTAAAGTCTAGTCCAGTAACATGGGTCTTATAATTAAAACATTAAATTTGCAGTATTCGGGAAAAAAAAAAAAACCTCAAATTTTATACATTTCCTAAGGATTTTCGTAAATAACAGGAGATAGTTGGGAGATAATTTTTTTAAATGTATTCCACCAACCTCAGGGTATAAAAACTATGATAAATCATGTATTAAAACAGTGTGTTTCCATTTAAAAATTTATTCAAATCCAATTTGGTGTATTCAAGAAATGATGGCGGCCGAAAATTTAACACTTCACAAAACGTAGTGTAAATAATTATAAACAAACTGCATTTAGTCGGATATCGATATGAGGAAAACTATGGGGGAAAACGTGCGGGGGAAGGGGTAAGTGACTTTATATATATAATATATATATATATATATATATATATACAGTGTGAGTCAAAAGTATGGATACACCCTGTTAAATTTTAAATGGATAAAGATAGAAAAAAAAAACTCAGAACAACTTTCTAGGAAATAAAAGTGAACTTTTTAGTCACTATTACAACTTTGCCCATTTCCCCAAATTGGGATTATTGGGGGGCAGCTCTAAATTTTTAAATATAAAGACCCATTAAGTGACATCTCATTTTATAGTCCTTGATTAAAGAAGAAGAACAATGGAAACCTGAGCTTTCTATCTCAACCCAGTACAAAATGGCAGCTCATTGAAATTAAGTAAAACTTCATTGAGGCAAAATATGAACATCCACATTCAGGTGGTAAATAACCCCAATAGACAACCAAGAAAGCTCTAGTTTCCACTGTTCTTCTTCTTTATAAAGGACTTTAAAATGATGTGTCACTTAATGGGTCTTTATATTTAAAAATTTTGAGCTGCCCCCCCCCCCCCCCAAATCCCATTTTGGGGAAATGAGCAAAGTTGTAATAGTGACTAAAACATTCACTTTTATTTCCTAGAAAAGTGTCCTGGCTTTCATTTTTCTATCTTTATCCATTTAAAATTTAACAGGGTGTATCCATACTTTTGACTCACACTGTATATATATAGATACAGTTTATCAACCATTTACTTCTCTCCAGTTTTAATATTTGTGATAACCATTATTAATATACAGACTACACAATAAACCTGTTTTCAATGTTCCAGTGTGTCATCTGTTGTAACGCAAAGGCTACCATGCAGACATCGCCATGTGGTCACAGAGTCGTCTGCCGAAAGTGTTTTGTAAAGACAATACAGATGGCTGTATCTCAGAGATTGCTGCCACTTCGTTGTGTTATTTGCCGAGCCAAGATACTTCGTCTCAAGCAATCTGCATCTGCCTCCAGCCTCCTTCTGCCGTCTCATTACTCAAAGTCATGGCTCCTACCTCCATCGGCTTCCAGTTATTCCATGGGCGGTAAGACTTGGGTTGTACCGTCATCTGCTTCGCAATACTCCATGTCAGGTCATGCTGTCCCTAATTCTGAGTCGTTATATTCCATGGCATCTGGGTCTTCCTCATTATCTGGTGAGTGAAGTTATAAATACTGCTAAGTTCTATTACGTATTTGTACCAAAAAACAACTATGTATATTTTAAGGTCCTCCTCTATTTCCTAGATTGTTTTCACACATAAAACTTCCATTATAAAAATTTTGAGGGAAAAAGCAAATTTTGAGATAATTGACAATTTTGATGTGGAGGATTAACTTCAAAATTTCAAATGTAAAAGGGGTCGTGTGACATATCATTTAGGGCCGCCATTGTATCCTTAAAACGATTAAATAGAATTCAAAAATAGTTCATATTTTTCAAAATGTTACCTTTATTTGGGTCGATTTTCTTTTTCTTATTGTAGTACTAATCAATGTCAAAACTAAATGAAAATAATTATATATATATATATATATATATATATATATATATATATATATATATATATATATAGATTAAACATTAACAGACGATTAAACGATGTCTGGAGGTCAGGGTCATACAAACTTCATTACATCACTTCTGTGTTAAGTTATTTCTTTCTAATCAATATTTCCTAAAGGAAATTAGGGAACAGATTATTAAATATAAATTGTTAAGGAAAACAACAAAGATTAATTTCTTTAATCTTTCAGATACATCTTTCGTTGATCACTCAAAACACTAACTTTTGAGTGACATTGGAAAATTTTGAAATTCATTCCCTATAGTGCACCGATATCTATTTTGTCAAAATCAACTATATTTAAAATTTTGATAAAATGAGTACCGGTACGTTAATGGCCCAAAGTACTGTGCCGAATTGCAAGAAAAAGAAAATTACGCGCGCTGGTCTCGAATTTGATGCCGGTATAAAGACACAGAATTTCTATGTTTTCACAACTGTTTGTTAGAAATTGTAGCTAAATCGTTTGAATATTAAATGAATCATGTATGTAAATATTTTAGCTCCCATGTGCCAAAGTTGAAAAAGCGACAATCAAATACTTTACTACTCTCTATTAGTCTACATATATATGATCACAAAAATCATATTAAAATCCTTACTATCAAAAACAATTAGGTTATTTGACATCCAACAAAGTCAAAGAACGAAAATTATAATTTTGATATTTGGGTAATAAATTACCTATGTAGATATAAACATATCCGATATTAGTAATCAATATAATGTGTAATTGTGTGATATTTCTTATAAATTATAATTTTATTTATGTCGTAACTAAAACATAACTAACTAAATATAACTTACAAATCATTAGAAAAAATAATATATATTATATATATAGGCCTACATAGGCTATATACAGGGTGTTACAAAAAGGTTGGGCTGGCTATGCATTTTCATGTTCTATGTGTGATTCTAAGCTGAAAATAAAGAATACATTTTTTCAATTTTCACTTTGTTTAGCGGTTAGACGCCATTTTGTTTTTTTACAAAAACTCACTGCAACTCTGGAAATAGATAAGATATCGGGTTGAAATTTGGAAAAAGCATTTTACATGTTACGATTAACAAGTGTACAAAGCACAAAGAATTTATTTTTATAATTTTTTTAATTGGCGGCCGTTACAAATTTTTAACGTGTAATATCTTGAAAACCGTTAACTTTACAAAAAATGTACAAGAGACAAAATATTTTTATTTTTTAACAACAGACACAATGCTTTCTTGTAGTTTCAGTAGGTCAAAAGATAACCGAGTTATCGACAAAAAATATTTTGTTTCTTGTACATTTTTTGTAAAATTAACGGTTTTCAAGATATTCCACGTTAAAAAATTTAACGGCCGCCATTTTGAAAATTATGAAAATTAGTTCTTTGTATTTGGTACACTTGAAAATCGTAACATACAAAACGCTTATTCCAAATTTGAACTCGATAACTTATCTATTTCCAGAGTTACAGTGAGTTTTTGTAAAAAAAAAAATAATAATAACGTCTAGCTGCTAAAAATATTCTATAAATATTCTTTTACTTAGAATTCTAAAAAATAAAAAAAAAAAAATAAAAAAATTAACTGTTTTGGTAAACGAACTTGTCCAACTATTCACAAAACCGAGCAAATACATACAAAACAGGGACACATTACACCTATGGGGAGGGTCGGTAGACATTTCGTAGTTTCTTGATAGAGGAGTTTCTATGAGCAATGAATACAAAAGTCCAAATGTGTTCTGTATTCATTACCGTAAAGAAACAGTATACACAAACTGGAAAAAAAATTCCAAAGGAATATATTTGTAATTCATGACGAAATGGTTTTAATCGCATAATTAAATTGGCTAATAATTTAGAATAACTCGAGTAATAATATTTAAAAAATTATATGAATCACAAACGTTTAGCAAAAATAGTTGACATTAATGGTTATATGTGGCGTTATATGAAGTTTAGCAATACAATTACTGTGTTGTTAGTTTTAGTAATGTTTTGACCAATGCTAAAAGCTGTATTCCTCCGCGTCCGAGTGGTTTTCTTTGGAACCACGCGAGGACAGCCTTGTACACATTGGTACATTACTCAATTTAATCCATTGCATGAGCTGTATATTTGACAGTTCGGCATTATTTATGTTAATAGATATCAAAACATTGCGTGTTCTCTTTTTTTTAATTTTTCGAAAATGTTTACATTGACTCACAAAAAAATAGCGAAATTGAAAATCGATTTACAAACTTCTTCTCCATTTGTTCAACAACTAATGATTATATCCCAGTTTTTATAAAGGGAAACATTTACTTTCACCTGTTCTTTAAAATTATCCTTCAACGATAATTCTGAGAAGAAAATTGACATCAGTACAACTTCTCAAATCTAACATTATTCTTATGTGCGATGAGTCCAATATGGCGGAGGTGGAGCAGAGCCTTAATAAATTGGTTCTTATCCCCATGTATTATAAACGGAACTATGTTAAACTTTCAAGGCTTATATCTCGTAATCAAGAAAGAATTTTAAAATCATTTTTTTAAACATTTAATTTACTTAATCGACCTTAACCTAGCAAACTTGAATTATTATATTTTTTCCATGAAAAACATTTTTGCTCACAAAAAAAAGTGTTACTATTATTACGAAGACAGATATTTAGTACAAAAATAAAAAGGGAAAAAACAAATATCGAAATTGGGGTCCTACAGTAAACAATAACCTATAACATTATTAGTGTTTCGGTATGATTAAGAGTTCAATGTTCGTGCAACATTTTAGACAATATTGTTGGTTTACGCAATATACAAATTAATGGTGCAAAAACATTGCAAGAAATTTCTCACTCACCTATCTTCAAAATCAAATGAAAACTAACCAAAACTATCCTGTCACTAAAAATGTGAGTTCGGTAGTTGTCAGGCAAAAAGTTAAAATAAATCATGGACTTATTTGATTAATATTGAGTTTTATAATAGATTAAGATAGTAAAGGTAATTTGTTTTCAAATTATTCCTATAATCTAATTTTTTTACTTGCGATTTTCAGTCTAATTTGAGTTAATAATCTTCATATTTCAGTAAAATTTGAATGAAATTGGTAGAAGCAATTTTGAGAAATATTTAAAATAACCCCATACCTGATTATTTAGTTTTTTAATCTATAACTCACAAACCGCCTTTTTTAGAGAGATGGCGATCAATAGATTTGATCAAAATCGTTAGAGCTACTGAAATGACATTTCTGATGACGATTAGTTCTGCTTCGTTATTATTTGGTTTTTGTGATCTGTCTTTTTTCACCGTTTCTCCGTGCAATTTAAATAGGTTTTTTTTCAAACTTTGTAACTATATTTCTATTTTTCTATTTTGGACAAACGCGACACCGCAATTAAAAATCTTAAAAATAATGAGTCGAAAATACTTCAAATTCAATCGTTGGGTTACAATTTCGAAATAAAAACTCAACAAATTAAATATATAAACACAGGTTTCTCATCTTGTTTGTAAAAACTGTTATCATGGTTACAACTCAACACACAAAAACCTTCTTTGTTCACATGGAGACCTTGCTTGGTCGATTAGTCAACTATTCAGAGTTCCTTCATACAATAGAATCGCTTTTGTATGCATCTGACAGGTTAAGTTACTTTTAATAACCATTTTTCACTTTCAAGGAGTTCATTGATACTGAAAATAATTGAATATTATGATAATGGATTGTAGTGATCGAATTTGTTATTTGATGAACAGTTATCAGAATAAATCATACGAAACCATTAATAACTGTTATACTGACATTTCTTGTATACAAAATTCTAGCTATTGTGATGTCCTTTATGGAATCGCCGACAGCCAAAACCGTAAAATGTCCACCCTAAGGTAGGGCAGCAACATCATTTTCGGCTTAATGGATACAGAATATGCAAAAGAACAGTTGTTATCTTCGAGAACAATTTTCGTACGTTAAAATAAAGAAACAAGCAGTGCAAAAATATTTTACAAACTTCCCACCCTCAAGAAATTAAAACAAACCAAAACTAATAGTTACAGCAAATGTCATTTCGCCCTTGTCAATCAAAGAGTGAAAATGAACAATACACGAGAACATGAACAACTCACGAACCGGTATTTTGTGAGAGATCGCGATCAAAATCGTTGAGCCGATTTTAAGAAAATCGTAATTTTGTTTTTTCCTTATGAACATACAATTTACAGGATAAGTTATTCCATATTCCCGACCGATTTCCAGGCTGATCACTAAATCTTATTGGTTTAATTCTGACCTTTGACCTACAAGAGAGTGGCCCACCTTTGACCTCTACTCTATTATTTGTAGCATCTGACATTTTAGATAAATGTCTACATTATTGATTAGGTTAAGTCTAGGTGAATCTTGGCTCGAAAATAGATTCCAGATATTGTCCTCAATCTGTAATACATTTTTCATATCTGTAAACGACAGTTGTTCAATATATATTATTAATATAGTTTAATAAGAGATTTGCTATCATTTGTGTATATAAAACCTAATACACAACATTTAGAGAGTATAAATCAACCTGAGTTATCATACCTTAGCATGTCAGTTTTAGGTTTGAGTGTGTCATTTATTAAACGCATCACCAGATTGTATTAGTGTGTCATTTATTGAACGCATCACCAGATTGTATCAGTGTGTCATTTATTAAACGCATCACCAGATTGTATTAGTGTGTCATTTATTGAACGCATCACCAGATTGTATCAGTGTGTCATTTATTAAACGCATCACCAGATTGTATCAGTGTGTCATTTATTAAACGCATCACCAGATTGTATCAGAGTGTCATTTATTAAACGCATCACCAGATTGTATCAGTGTGTCATTTATTAAACGCATCACCAGATTGTATCAGTGTGTCATTTATTAAACGCATCACCAGATTGTATCAGTGTGTCATTTATTAAACGCATCACCAGATTGTATCAGTGTGTCATTTATTAAACGCATCACCAGATTGTATCAGTGTGTCATTTATTAAACGCATCACCAGATTGTATCAGTGTGTCATTTATTAAACGCATCACCAGATTGTATTAGTGTGTCATTTATTAAACGCATCACCAGATTGTATCAGTGTGTCATTTATTAAACGCATCACCAGATTGTATCAGTGTGTCATTTATTAAACGCATCACCAGATTGTATCAGAGTGTCATTTATTAAACGCATCACCAGATTGTATCAGTGTGTCATTTATTAAACGCATCACCAGATTGTATCAGTGTGTCATTTATTAAACGCATCACCAGATTGTATCAGTGTGTCATTTATTAAACGCATCACCAGATTGTATCAGTGTGTCATTTATTAAACGCATCACCAGATTGTATCAGTGTGTCATTTATTAAACGCATCACCAGATTGTATCAGTGTGTCATTTATTAAACGCATCACCAGATTGTATTAGTGTGTCATTTATTAAACGCATCACCAGATTGTATCAGTGTGTCATTTATTAAACGCATCACCAGATTGTATCAGTGTGTCATTTATTAAACGCATCACCAGATTGTATAAGTGTGTCATTTATTAAACGCATCACCAGATTGTATCAGTGTGTCATTTATTAAACACATCACCAGATTGTATCACTGTGTCATTTATTGAATGGACATGGTCGTTGCAAAATCTCCATAAATGCCATGGATGTGGATTGAATTTCCCTCGGCGTTTGCAATGAAAAGAAATTTTATATAGAATGTATGATGTATGAGTATGAATGTGAATTCTTTAAGTAATTTATATCAAGTATAATAATGGTATTATTTGATTTTAAAATTGTTTCACAATCAAAATTTGTATTAATTTTCATCGTTAAAATTGTGATTTACTTTATGTTTTTCAAGTTAAATTATAATTTTTATATCTATTTTTTTAATTCTTATGTTATATTGTGCCTTTAGTTTAAAGGTTTATCGTATTTTTAATTGTTGCCTCTCTCTCTCTTTTCTAATACTGTAAATATTAACTTTATTTTGTAGAGGGCTTTATAGTCCTTAGTTTTCCGATAATTAAAGACATCTCTCTCTCTCTCTCTCTCTCTCTCTCTCTCTCTCTCTCTCTCTCTCTCTCTCTCTCTCTCTCTCTCTCTCTCTCTCTCTCTCTCTCTCTGTCTGTCTGTCTGTCTGTCTGTCTGTCTGTCTGTCTGTCTGTCTGTCTGTCTGTCTGTCTGTCTTTACTACTTTGAGCTAACTATTTAAAATATGCATATGTAAACTTTAAGTATAACAATTAATCGAATACCAATCAACTTTTTAGGTGTTATATTGAATCAGATATATTTTATCAAACTTAAAAAAAGGTACCACAGTTTAAATTTGTATTAACAAATTATATTCACTTGAATATAAGGATAAAATGTGTATATAACTTTAAAAAGACAATTTAAGCAATAGAATTACACCCCCCCCCCCCCAACCAATAGTTAACTTTCTCTGTGCTTCATATTCGTGAGAAAATAAAAATACAGATATATCCACGTTCATTGTTTAAAATGCAAATAATTTGCTAGATTATTAGGAATCGAATGTTTCAAGAAGGCTCCATTATATAACAATTTAGTAGAAAATTATAATATTTGTTAACATATTAAAAACCATGATTCAAATCTGTAGGTTACACCACTTTAAAGTAGTCATCTAAATTAATTTATTATAATTTGTTTTTTTGTTTTTTTATAACAGAATCAAACATTGAACATGTTATTTGGAACTTTTGATCTAGCCTATTAATTGACATTTCTTTTTGATGTAGGTGTGTCTTCCGTAAGTTCTGCAACTACTTCCAGCAATGGAAGTCAGAACGAGAAATGCCGCCTTCAAGGCTACCCTCGACAGCCTACAGGATCATTCCGCAAGTCACAAACACAAGCAATGAAGGTACAAGCAACATATCTTCAAGCGTAATATAAAACTGAGCAATTCTTTAAATTCTATATATACGAATGCTCAAGTAGTGAACAATTCTCAGATCAATAGTAATTGATAATCATTGGTGGGCCTACGAACTACAGAGCGCAAAGTTTCACTAGTTTTAACCAACAGGTCATCACAAAACCATAGAGCTTCATGTTATTTTATAATCGTGACTTTGATGAGGCCCTACACAAAAATGTATTAAAAATGTGTGTCTTTTGTGTTTATAATACAGATAAGTGTTACTAGCAGGCCTGATGAAGTTGCCCATGATAGCGAAACATGTTGCCAAATAATTAGTTTAAATTAGTTAATATATATATATATATATATATATATATATATATATAAACTGCTATATATTTATTTATTTATTTAATATTATATTTTATTTTAATTACCACTAATTATAATTCATTATAATTTCTCAAAAATATTTAATATTTTCATTTTATTTTGAGAAACAAAATTTAAAATATTTAAAACATTACAAGCATACACAAATTTAGTAAATTAAAATCATTTATATTAACTTTAGACACTTACTTGTAACATATTTCCTGTCATTACATTTGCAATTAACAATTATTATTTACTCAAAAAGGAACACATTCCAATTACTCCAATTACCTCTGGGTCTAACGGTTTCTAAAGATCTCAATATCATTTTGATTAATATAAAATAACTATCTTTGCAGCTAAACGTCTTAATTTCTAAACCACAAATATATACAAATTTATAATTCTACCACATTCTACAAGGCCCTATAATATTGTCCATTGTGTCTTACCCCAATTAACTTCAAGTGCTCTCACATATACATAATATTATGTAAAATTTTCAATTTAAATTGACATGTAAAAGAAGTGGAAGAAAAAACTAACATCAAGATTAGTTCTCTCTGGACTAGAAGTTATCAATCTCTCTTTCTAAATTATAAAAGCTAAATAATAAAAGTTGTGTAATTTCGTTATGTAATGTTTAGTATATTCTACAGTTTAATCTTATTATGTACTAAGTATTATGTCTATTATATTTATCTAATTTCAGTACCGTCTACAAGAATACAAGGAACCTAGTAGGCAGGACTCACAAGAAAAACCTGCTTCCCGTCTACCACCTATCCAGGAGTTCCAAAGAGAGTTTCGTGCAGGCAAGGAACGTTCTTGTTCCACAAGAATACGGTAAGTTATCCCTAAATTTAATTATAGTGTTTAAAATATCAAATATTAACAACTTATGTCCACATCTATTGCCTTTTCATTTTATTTAGTTATTTCTGTTTATTTAAAAATTATTATTCAATTGCTATAACAGTTAAGTTATAGTTTAGTTATTGTAGCTCATGTATCACTGAGGATGGCTTCTCTGTCATCGAAATGCATTTGGTTAAGTAAACATAATTTTTGTGAGATCTTGTGTTCGAGTTTTATTCTATCTGGTTTTAAACCATTGATATTTAAAGTATTCTCGTGGCTGTGTTACAGCATTTTGTTATATGTAATTATTAACATTGTTTTCTTGATCAGAATAAATTGCTCATGTCTGAAGGTATTTATAAAGACCAATTCTAAAAATTAACAAGTAGTTATTCACTTTAAGCATAAGTAGCCCTACATTTCCTTTAAAATACTGCCCCAAAAGTCTTGTCCTACTTCTAAATTTTGAAAGAATTAATAAAAAAAGATTATTTTGGGAATATTTGAGGTTTAAATTAAACTTTTGACAGATATATTGGGTAATTTTAATCGTCCACCATTCAAAATTTTAAAGCGGAATTTGAGGATAAACTGATTTTTTTTTTTTTAATTATCAACAACTATTGAATGATACTTAAATGGAATAAGAAATAGAGTAAAATCATGAAAAAAAGATGTCACAAAATTTTAAATAGAGCTGTTTCATTATTGTGACTGTAAATACTCTTCAATTTAGAAAATTTTACAAAAAACTTTGTAGTTAATTTTTTATACAGTTGATAATTTGTACACTTAAATATGAAGTTTATATTGGGACACAGACTAACAATACAAGCTGAATTCTTGCTTGAATAGGCAACTATAATAAGAACTATCTTGGATTTCTTCACTGGATTAATTAATTAGTGCTAAACTTTCACTGGATATTATGGATATTAAATAATTAATTGCTCTTATATCTTTTTATGAAGGATGTGTTCATTTATTTATAAGTTATAGCACAAATTAAAAATAATTATAACTAAAATAATAGATTTAAACTGTAAATGTTTCTTTTTTACAGGTTTAATCATGATTTTCCCCTCATATATAACACTTCTTATTGTTGGCTATTTTGTCCAATTTCAATCACAAGTGATCAGACTCTGTATGCTAAAATGAAATCCACGGAAATCTTTTTTTTTTTTAATTTATCAATTGCTCAGTCTTCAGCTGAGTGCTTGAACCATCACCTCACGACTGATATGGAGTTGTGTGTAAAGATAAACATTTTGGTTTGTTTTCAGATTTTTTTTTTGTTTTTGGGAATTTATTTGTAAACATTTTTTCTCTCAGCAATTACAAACAATGTAAATGTGTATGACGTGAAAAATATAGGAGTTAATTATACAAAGGTCATTAATAAATTTCATTACAAAGGTAATTTCTAGGTTAACACACAATTTCTAGCCTGTATATATATATATATATATATATATATATATATATAATATATATATATATATATATTTATACATATAGTCCCAGGTCATGTTGCTTATTTTACCTCTATATACAAAACACAATGTTTCTAGTTTGAATTCAACAAAACTGACCATGAATTTTATACATCCCAAGGGGAAAAGAGTAAACAAACATCATGGCCTAGTACAACAGAAATGTATATGGTAAAGAATTTTTAATGCCCTGGTCAGTCTAGTTGTTAATGTTTTGCAATCTAAATATAGTAAACAAATTAATCAATTGAATTTAGAATATTTTATTTTCATATAAGTTTTCTCAACGTTTTAGCGTTACTTCCGGTTTTTCTTATATTTGCTTGTTCATATTAATAATCATCTTTTTTTCTATTCATCTCTTCTTCTATTTTTTGCAGTACACTTACAGTGTACATTTTCCTGTAGCTTTTGATCAAGGTCTTTAAATAATTGAACGCAATAAATTTCAGTTTCAGAAAAAGAGTTTCTGTGTTCAATTTCTGATTACTATTTATTAATCTATCATTGTAAATTAAAGAGGACAACTACAAGGATTGGTAACCAATTCAAATTGCAGACATCAGTCTTTACCTGACTGGAAAACCATCTAACTAGCCTAGGCTCTTCAAAATGTGTTGCATCACAGGATTGTTATTATTATTATTATGTTTTCTTTAGTAATAATCTTATAAAGTACAAACAAAATCATAATTTTCTATTTTTAAAATTTATTGTAAATTTAATCAAATAACAAAACTACAATAAATCTTTATTTTTGTTCACAACAGATGCGCACAAAAAATCGTAACACAACTGGAAACGACTCCATTACTTAGCAATAACGCCTCTACATACGTCAGGTCACCTTTAAAACCGCCCAATAAAGAAACTGTTTTAAAGAAGAAAACAACTGAACCGATTAAACAGAGAATCAAAGAAGAGAAACGAAAAGATGAAAAGCACAGTGACAATAAACAAAATAATGATGAAAACTCAGAAAAACCAACAGGGGTAATTCTCAAGGAAGACAAAAGTAAGAAAAATGATAAAAGAGATAAGAAAGAAGAAAAGAAAGAAAACAAGAAAGATAGTAAAGTGGAGAAAACTAAAGAAGAAAAGAAAGAAATGACCAAAGCTGAAAAAAAGGAAAGTAAAAAAGAAGCAAAAGCTGAGAAGAAAGCTGCTAAGAAAGAAGCAAAAAATGAAAGCAAAAAGGAAAAGAATGATAAGAAAGATAAGAGTGACAAGAAAGATAAAAGTGACAAGAAGGAATAACAGTGTTTGAAAAGACGTGTTGATAGTAATAATTAATATTTGGTTCAATACTATATAATTGTTTTATGTTTAAAGGGTCATTAACACTACTTCCTGTACAATACAATCAATTATTTAAATGTTATTAACATTTCATATCAATATAATTAAATACAATATATTATGATTTTAATACTCAAGTTATAATATGTTGTCTACAAAACCTGTTTTGTTTGTACTTTCATTTCATAACAGTCTTCTTCTATTAAAATTATTTTTCCTAATGTGAGTTCCAACACTAAACTTGAATATTGTTTAAAAGTTAAACATTCTGTTTAAATAACGTATTTCACGATCAATCCAACAAAATATGGGAAATGATTTTGGACATAGAAATTATGTAAAGATGGCAAAAAGAATATGTTCAAAAATGTTTTGTTTTCCGTCTAATTTGTCTTTTATCAAAAACAAGATATAACTGCGAAACAGATTGAGATATTAATCTAAATTTTGAAGAATGTTTTATTCTTATTATTGTTTCACTTAACCATTTCAAATGACATTCATTAAATTGTTTGATGCCAAATAACTTAAAAACCATTGATTTTACAAAATATTTGGCACTTTAATACTGAACAAGATGATATCTTTATTTTGTTATATGTTGAAAATAGCCAAAATATAGGTAAAAAAAAAAATCTTCATATTTTACTAGATTACACAAGAGCTTTTCTTGGTCTTCCAGCACTTACCAATCAACTTTTGATTTTAATGTTCTGGATGATCAAGAAAAACTCTTGTATATTCTAGTAAATTACCAAGAATTGGTTTTTTATTGATGTTTTGGCTATTTTTCAACATTCAGTAAAAATAAAAATATCACCTTATTAAACATTAAAAGGGTTAAATATTTTAATATTTTGTAAATACTTGTAATATATATTTTTTTAAATCAATGGTTTTCGACGTATTTGTTGAATGAAAGCATTTTGAAATGAGACATGAAAGTTATAAGATTTTGTAGTACACTGAAAACTAACAGTATTAAATATTCTGCAAAATTTGGTATCAATATCTCGTACTGTCCTGTAGTTATGGAAAAGTCAAAATGAAGCATTTTTAACATATTTTTATTGGAAATTTTTCTTTATTTTTATGTCCAAAATCACTTCCCAAACTTTGACAAAGTGATTGTGAAATATCCTGTATATTTACTACATTTGTACAATAGTTCTAACTTCAAAAGTTTCAAAATTACATTTGACAAATGAAAGAAATATGTATAATTAAGTGACAGGATAGAGACATATGGGAAAAAATTTTTGTTCTTCGACTAGTTTGTTATATGTAGCCGTAAAATGTCCTTATTTTATTTCAACCCTTGAATGCTTAAAATTATAAGCTGTTTATGATTTAACTCGTGTAAATGAAAAAACTAAATTTAATAAATGTTTTGTTTGTTTTTCCTTAGGGTTGCAAGATAACAGATAACGTTTCTTTACTTTGCTTGAAAACAAATGTAAGATGAATAGAACGTCTCCCAGTACTGTTCTACAGGCCAGGGCGGCTTTAGACTTTCTCTACAATTTATCTTCACTCCCGTCTGCCATTGGTTGTCCCTCTCCAATTCCAAATGGCCATTACTTGTAGATCTTATTCCATGTCTTGTAGACATCACCTTAGTCTACATCTCATCTTTATACCGTCTCTATTTCTCACAAGCTGTTGTTTAGAGTTGACTCTGTGACCTCCAGAGTCATCCGTTTCACACACCCCAACTAACTTGGTCACCGAGATTTAATGACGTTTGCTTATCTTGATTGGTGAAAATTTCAATATTCCTCAATATTCTCCCCACTCCGAGTCTTATGAAATATGGTAAGAAAAACCTTAGATTTTATCAAACTTAATAGACCAAGAAAACCTTATTCCAATTTCTAAAATTTCTTATAACCTTTTGTGGTTTATGTTTGGTAATTTAAAACAAAAATTCCTTGGAGTCACAAGAAAACAGGTAATCTATCAATACTGAGATAGAAAATTAATCTCTTTCTAATATATGGTCATTAGTTAGAATCATTTCACCTGTCGTCTCTTATGACAATCCTGAAACCATTCAGAATGAGTCCTTCATTTTGTACTTTCATGAAGCCAAGTATCTTTTGACCAGAGAGAATCCCTAGTTGGTTCAGTGGCCAGTGCTCTTATTTTTTGTGCAAAAGGTTTTGGGATCGAACCCCTTTTGGAAACAAAACTTGCCATTGTGGGTAAAAATTGGGACCTACAACTGATTATGAAAGCTAGAAGTACAGAGACAAGATCGTAAATTGTATATTGACCCCACATTATCTGATGAAAAACCGTCTAATATGTTAGGCCCACAATGGTTTTATTAGTTAGAGAAATGACCAAATATACAGTTTTGTGCCTTTCTCTTCAATAATTCTCAGGTTGATTCCCTGTTCAGTGAATTACTCAAAGACTAGACCCTCATTAATACAGTTCAGGATATAGTACTCTGAAGATACAATACCTTTGTATTTTTAGTAATATTTCATATATTGGTTCATTTTGTTTTAAAGACAAAGGGACAATACATTAAAATTGGTTTTTCCTTTAATATATTTTTTTTAAAGTGTGTTTTTAATTTTAAAGAGTGTTAATGACCCTTGGACTTAAAATAAATGTAAAGTAGCCTATTTTAAAGGTGCTTCTCTATTGAACCAAACTGTGAATGTTCCTTATTGTCTGTTATAATGTTCGTTGACATAGTCTATTTTTTGTAGTTTCATAGACGATCTAGCTGACATATCCTTTTACAGATATAAAATAACATAAGTTGGTTCATTTTATAAACTTATTTATTATATTTGAGATCCAAAATTGGCTGAACTTAAATTTAATCAAGCATAATCAATTTTAAAGTAATAATTAATAGTCAATTACAATTTCTATCTACTTAATATTTCACGTTTCAAATGAATAAATCTCAATGATCATATAATCGTTTTTAATTAAACTACATTATTTTTCAAGAAATGAATTATATAGAAAATATATAATGGATACAAATTTGCAATAACATATTATAATATATTGTAGTAAGTATTTAAATGTTGTACTTCTAATACTGAATATTTTTCAACGATGAATGAAGCTTGCTTATTATATTTTACATTCCTGTTTTTCTTTCCTAAGTTTTATTTTGTGTATTAATATTTGTTAAAATTTAGGTTATCTTTAAAACTAATTGATTCCTATGTAATATCTTGTTTGTAAATAGTTTGTAAAAACTATTTGAGATTTTACTAAGATACTTTTGCAAACTAATACCTCCTTAAATCATTAATAAAAGATTTGATTTTGAAAATTCTGAAATTTATTCGAAAAATTAACAAGCTGAAGAAGGAAAACATATGTATCATAAAAAAAAATACAGGTGTAATTCAAGAGTAAGTGTTGTAGACATTTTTTAATAATAAGTAGTTCTAAAGTTAAAGCAAAACTAGTGACAAAATCATGTTCAGCTAAAAAAAATGGGTAATCAGTTTGATCAAAATCAGCTCATAATTAAAAATATTAAACATTACACTAACATTTTTAATACTGAAGAGATAAAAACTGTTTAATTCTGATTTTTTTTTTATCTCCAATAT
The DNA here is from genome assembly GCA_963513935.1 of Aphrophora alni. Classification (NCBI taxonomy): domain Eukaryota; kingdom Metazoa; phylum Arthropoda; class Insecta; order Hemiptera; family Aphrophoridae; genus Aphrophora; species Aphrophora alni. The sequence continues at coordinate 41,774,981 of OY740767.1, forward strand.
TTTGAAATTGCGTGGTCATTAATATATTTAACAGGTGTTAAAACATATAAATTGTGTATCTTCCTTTAAAGCATATGAAATAAAAAAATAAAATTTCATGCAAAAAAATCAAAATTTTTATATTGGGCTTTTTATTGCACAAAACTCACGAAAATCAGTTTAGCAGTTCACAGTGGTGTTATACCCTGCAATATCCTTTTCGAGAGACCTGCATTTGTCTATTCAAAACTGAACCATGTTCCTCAGATAGCCTTTTGTCCATCCACAGAGAGGTTCTAGACTGTAAATGGGTTGTTTTTGCACCAACTCGTGCATTACAATCCACAGCCTAGTTCCGAACAACAACTGTATTAGGCTACTGTGGAGCTATCAACAGACAACCTTAATGTCCTTAATACATCATTCACCACATAAAACCATCATACTTCAATCAATTCATCAAGATCTTCATAGAACACTTAAGTTCTATTTAAAATTATGTTTATCATAGAGCAATATCAAGGTTTTAATCAGATCATTATAATAGTAGAACTATTTTTTAACGAAGCATAGCGTTAATAATCTCAAAGAGGAAAAGACTATAAAAACTTAAATTTGAATTATGTGAGCAAGGAGAGATGAGGGAAATGGAAGAAGGAAGAGCTAGTGCTCTGAAAACGAAGTTCATTGTGAATTAAACATGTTACATAAAATTGCCTTTTGAATAATGTTAAAAACAAGAAATTCTTTAGGTTCAAATAAAATGTATTATAACTTGCATAAAAGACTCAGACGATCTGAACTCTGTGGCTTCAACTGCTTTTAAATTTATAACTAAACGTGATGTTTTATAATTTCAGACTTTCAAAATAAATATATTTCTTCATACTTAAGAGAAAGGGGTAAACTTCGATCTGGTCTATAGCCTAGATTGTTGTAACATTCAATAAAACGTTAAACATCTTTATTTATGAATAAAATTTCTGATTTCAAAATTTTTATGTCAGTTTGTGTTCTAAGGCTATAACTCAAAAACTGTTTGTTGTAGAGAGTTAGTCAACATCTTAGTCAATTTAGAGTTAGTCAATTTTTAAAAAAATCTATGAATTGACACCAAAATTGTAAATTCACCAAAAAAAGAGCTTTTTTTAATTTTAACAACCACTTTGGATAAATTCCTATCAATAGATTTGATTATTTTGCAAACGCATTTGGTTCAATCAGGTAATCATTTCTTTATTTATACAGATATTTTTGAATACAGATAAGGAGTGAATTCAAAATTGCACTTTTGGAAATTGTTTAGGATAAATTTGAAGTAGTTAGGTTTTCTTCTAACAACTGAAAATCAGATGTCAAGAGAAAAATAGCAATAAGAACCAATGCTATTTTGCCTTATAGCCTATGCTTAAATAGAGAGTTAAACAAAGTTACACCAATAACAAAAGTGCAGGCCACTTACAAAGACTGGCCAATAAAGGAGGGTAAAAAAACTATTCTAATTAGGAATAGGAGGAAGATGAATTAGGAGGAAAACCCAAGTGTATACATGAAATGAAGGAAGACCTGAGGAAATAGGAAATTGAGAAGAGAAGTTGTACAGAGAGAGTTAGAGGCATCTAAAGTAATGGTTCACTTCCAAAAGTGTAATTTTTCCTATTTACATTTACTCATTTAAAATTTATATGGGGCGAGACTTTTGGGACACTCCATACATATAATGTATGTACACTAACATATAATAATACATGAATTTAAATGGTCACTATATTCTTGATATGAAACGCCTAAAAAACGGTAAATACTCTGTCTTGTATCAAACTGCCATACATTACAGTCTTTTATGATGAAGAAAAAGAGTTGGAATGGTTTTTACATTTATTAAATTTCTCTGTCAACATTAAAATGTTGTTTAAGTCTTACATAATATTATTATTAGAATCTTCAGATGTCGTGAAGGGTCTTAAATTCCAGACAAACAATACACAATTAAATAATATCTGTCCAAATAATTTTGTATACAGTTTTTTTTAAATCGAATGTATTAGACATATTTTCTTTGGTCCCTGTACAACAAAAATATGATTTTTCCCTGTTTGTATTTTTTACACAACCTATTTCATTTTCCTTTAAATGAGTTATCCTTTTTACATGCCCAATCATCAAAGCCTGTCAGCTATTATTTTAACAACCAATATCTTGCCAACCAAATTAATTGCAATTACAACACATCGTTTATTGATTATTCACTGGATCTAATTCAGTCCAAAAATCTTTCTAAGTATCTTGTTTGAAGATTCCTATTAAAAAAAATAATAATAATACCACTAGTTGAACATCCAGTTCTTAGGAAGGTTTTAAAGTTAGGCTACATATATTTTTTCCATATTTTAATCCGTAATTTCAGACTAACAGTTTAAGTTCCAAAATGGTACTTTTTTAGTTTTTAAAAAATATCTCCATTTCTGTAGCTATTACGTACAATTAAAATATGTTTTTAAAAATTAGTTCATAACCGGTTTTACATTAAAAAACAAACAATAATGAGATGACTGAAGTTTAATGGTTTAGAGAGTTGTTACATAACCTCAAAATTCACACATCTGTTTTAAACAATAATTATCTATCACTATAGAAATTGTTTATGGATTTTAATAAAACGTATAGAAAAGATACTTCTTATAAAGATTAATAACCATGCTAAATTTTGTATCAAAATATTAAAAATATACAAACTTAAAAACACATTTTTAAAAATAGTTTGATATTTTGTAGAAATAAACAAAACTACAAAACTGTTTAAAATCGGCTAGTGTAAATTTTAAAGTTATATTACAATAACTCATTTATAAACCAATCAACTTCTAACCCATCTCATTTTCTTTGTACTGTAGTAGGATACTGAACAAATTTCTTCATCAGAACTACAAAAATGGTGATTTAAAAAAATATATAATTTTGTAACTCAAATTAATTCTAAATTATTCTAGCCTCCAAAGCGGGGAATTTTTTGCATCTTTAAAAAGTCCCTAAGACCGACTTAATTTTATTTTTAAGTCTTAAAATAAAAACAAAACTATAAACTATAAACTACGTAGGCCTAACTAATTTTGATGATTTTATTCCGCTAATTTGATTTATACAAAGTTTTCCAACTTCAGCTCTCACAATTTTATTTCTTTATTATCTAAACTAATCTAAAAACTATTTACTTAATTTATTCCACTATCATATGTTGCACTCAACACAATTACTCAATAATATTGTGAAACGAGTTGAACGTATCGACATGACGCTGCTGAGGCCTTAGTCAGTTACATTTGTATTATACATTTTTAGTAATAAATTGTTAGCAAGCTTAGGTATAAAGTGATATATCAGAGTATTTTGTATTCATTTTGTAGTTCGCTGTGTAGGATAAGAAGTAATTATAGATTAATACAATGTATCGTACAATTTAAATGTTTTTCAAATAAATAAATAGTTTTTCTATGAGTAAAACCTGATTTTACCATTTTTAAATTGTAGATTTCTCTGGATTGTTTTTTTTTTCTAGTAGAGCATTTATCTAATTTGTAAGTTAGTAGTAAATCAAAGGGGATTGGCTAAGTAGAAGTGTGGCAAGATAAATTTTATTTTACCGATTATTTAAATTAGTTTTAATCCAGACTAATTGGTGTACAAAAAATAATTGTAAGTCTCACATAATATGTAATAAACCTAATGAATCAATATGGGATCAATGTTTAATGGTGTGCAGTACTAAGATGAAACAGAAGACCTTATTTTACAAATGTCTTAATGAAATGTAAAGGTAAACTGGTAAACTAGTGTAAAGGGCTGGAATTATTTATAAACATCCAAATGATCATTTGTAGAAAATACAAATTTTAATTATAAATATTTATACAAGGTGACTGAAAAGAAACTTGTACTACTCTTTAACTTTATTATTTATAAGATAGTTAAATATATTTAACAGCAATCATCTTTGTAGTGAGATGCTGCTTCTATGAGCCCACGTTTTAAAATTGTTAACTTAAGGGTAGGGTCAAAAATTTTAATATGACAAATGGTCATGTGATACATCATTTTAAAGTGTTTGATGACACAATAAAAATAACATGAAGAAATTTGTTTTGGATAACTGTAACTAAAACGGCAGCTGTAAAATGAAGTATTATAAGATAGCTATAAATAAAATTACATCTTCCCATTCTGACTTTATTGTTATTTGAGAATCTGAGATAGGAGGGGATACCTAAATAAGTTTTAATTTAAAGTTTTTGGTCCCCCAGAATAAGGGGTGACTCCAAATTTTTTTTCAAATAGAATTGATTGCCATTTGATACTTCATTTTAAAGGTTATGGTGAGATAAAACAAATGACATTTAAAACAACTAAAATTCTCACCATCCAAACTAAATTTATGTCCAAACACATGATTGTATTATGATAATTTAAAAAAATATTCCCATCTTAAATTTTCATGTTACTTTTAATTTTCATTAAACAAATTTATAAATAATTTCTTTTTTTTTCTTTTTTTTTTTTTACTTCAAATCAATTGTTTAAAATAAATGTCTACCAACTCGTAGGACCATTTTTATCAATGTTAATTTCAATGGTGATGTTTATTTGAACTTGTTGAACAATCAAACAATTCCAGCTTTTCACAATATTATCATGACAACGTATATTCCTAATGAACCTCCCATATTCAACAGAATATGTGATGAGGTCATCTTATTACACTCATTAAAATGATGTAACACATGTCACATTCTCTATATGACTAAAGTGTTTACTCACCCCCATGTCCTCCCACCTCCTAAAGTTGAAAATAGAAACACAACAAAGAAGATTATTGCAAACTATGTTTAGATATCTCAATTAAAAACAAAGTTAAAAGGAGAGTGTAATTTTCTTTCAACCACCCTTTTATATAAATTAGAGGGGGGGGGGTGGCTTTAATCTGGTGTATTTGAAAACAGCCAAATGTTGTAACATTTTTTTTTCCCTTTGGAATTATAAATGGAAGTTTTCTTCAAAATTTGCCATTGCATTCATGGTCCTAAAATTTGTATCCAAACACATGATTACATCAAGGTAATTAAAAAAATTTTAAAATCTTAAATTTGCATGATACTTTTTATTTTCACAGATTTTTATTATTTTTTTTACTTCAAATAAAATATTTAAAATAAATGTCTACCAACTCAGGACCATTTTTATCAAATGTTATTTAAATGGTGATAAATATAAGGTTACCATAAATAGGAAGAAGTGTTTGAAAGCAATTTTCAAGGCACTGAAACGTTCTTTTGTTGTTTTACCCCTGTGGTAATGTACACACTTAATCAGTGATCATAACACACATAGTTTAATTTTGTGTAAATAATTTACATAATTTTGAAGTTTATAAAATTGTATACTTAATATAGTCTGACTATTGCTTCCTCATTCTCAAAAGGAGAAAAGTTTGTTTTAAAACAAAATCATCCAAGTTTGTAAAAAAAATTGTTCCCGAGTCCAAAATGAGGAATTAAGTTAATGTTCGTTGTAGATTTAAAATCTTTGTATTACCATTGAATTTATATGAAACCCATTGATAATGTGAGGCTCAATATATGAGATGAACAGTTATAGATTTGTGAATTCAGGTTCAAAACATGTTAATATGAAAGACGTTGCAGCATCCAATATGCAGACTTTTGAAGTTACCAAAAGTGGTCTGTTAGGTGGCAGTAATAAAGCCTGTAATTTCTAAGCTTGAAATCTTTCCATGGAGATGGACAACCTATTTTATAGGATGTAAAATCATCAGTGGTATTAGTCTGTGGTTCATTTTTATCATAAACTACTAAAAATATTTCAATGACATTTATATTCCCATGGTGATAAAAAAAAAAAACTTAAACTACTTTTTAAATGATCGAATTTAAAATGGTTTTGTGTAAATAACTGCTAATAATCCTTAAGTCTTGTATAGCCTACTATATTGCATGTAATGGATAAAACATTCTTTCTTTAAAGAGAATAGAGTTTCTGCTTCCCAGTCAATCCTCATCCACAATGGAATGTTTGTACTCAAGCCTTCAGAATAGAGGGGGAGGAAAAATAGGAATGTGGAATAAAGGAAAAGTGTTCTTATTCCAAAACAAAACTGATCTTAGGACATCCATTCTGTTAACTCTGCCTTTAGGAGTCTGATCCTTCAACTCGGCTTGTTCATCACAGATGTCTGACTGCCTGACCCTCTGTCGAAGACATCCTCTTGGTTCAGAAAAGGCTACAAAAGGTCATCTATTTTGATTTGTACTAAAGGGCTACATATTATCTAGGCAGCCATAATGGACTGTCCTGTCTATTTTATAATGTAACAAATGCATACTTTCCTCAGATTTCAATTTTTAGATTATCGTCACTGATATATAAATCAGTACAATAAACCCAATGGGGAGTGAATTCAGTAACATTTCTAGAAACCATCATCAACAATAAATCTTGAGTTTCAATAGCTAAGAAACAGATTTTTACCTAAACATATATGAATTTAAACAAAATTCAAATTAAATATTTATTGGTTGTAGGTTGATGATACCACTCAAATGATTGCATAAAGGATACAAACATGATGATGTATGAGGAAGCAATATATTAATTGCATTGGCAGATTACATTTTAAATAAAATAATACTTATTATTTAATAATTGTGAAGTTATGTAAGATCAATTATATTTGAATAAGGAAGAAGAATCAATTTCTTTAGAACTTATAAATAATATTAAAAACTGTTTCAAAGAATATTATGTTTTGTTAATATTTATGTACAACAATAAAATGTTAATTATAGGAACAGTATAAAAGTGGGAATAGAGTATCTTAAGCACTATATGTATTATATATCAATACACAAGGCATATTCTGAAATTAAGTACCATTAGGCAATTAAAAAATATGACATCTATTTTTGAATAATTATATCATTAATAAGACTTTTTGTACAATGGACCCGACTTTTAAATAACCTTTTCATAGAATGATGCCACCTGTAAAGACAACCCAAGTACCTATTACCTGTGGACACTCTATTAACATCATCATCGGCATCATAGCAACTCACTAACAAAGAAGCACTTTAAATTTAGGAACAAGTAAGTCATATGAAGCTAGCCAAGAGGATGTAGATGGGAATGATCCATTTGTTCCCAGGCAATTGACATAATGAGCTCTTGGGTTCGAGAAGCAGTGTGTAGTCAAGCATTATTGTGAAGCATCACACCGTCATGGCTAAGCTGCCTTGCCTTCTGTTTTGGATTGCAAGATCCAATTTCTTTAAGGTCTCAAAATAAGATGAAGGATTTATTGTTATATCTCATAGCAATAAATCACAAGTAAAAAAATAAGAAAAAAACTCCCTAGCTGTAAAAAAATAAGAAAAAAAGTCACGTATTAGTCACATCCATATCTCACATCCATATCTCGTCTCGATATGGCTTAAAAATCATCATCTTTATCTCTGAATCAAGTGACAAAAGGTAGAGTATTGTCAAGTCACTTATTTCTGTGCTCAGTTGTAAAGGTTTTTAGCAACAGCATGAGCATAACTTCTGATAATTTAAATGATATGACACACATTTATACAGTTCTTGAAATTTGAGGAAATCCATAAAAATGAAGTTCTCACAAAGTTTTTTGTTTACAGTTCTTTAAATTAGAGGAAATCCTTAAAAAATATATGATATTGTAAAACTCTCTGTTCTCATAAAGTTTTTCATTAACAAGCTGCACTAAGGCCTCATTATGATATATGGCTGCCCATTCTGTCCTTCATAGTGGATATTTTCTCACTCTTTGTTAAACAATCCAATCCATTTTCTCACCGTTAAATCTCTCATTATTTTTTCATTCACTAATCTGGCAATAGTCACTGTTGGTTTCGTTTTTTTTTTCATTCAAAAAACAGTCCGTAGAACTCAATTGATTGGCATGTCTTTTAACTTTTTTAAACATTTTAATCATGTATAAAAACCTATAAATAACAATTGCTTATCCCATAGTGGCAGTTAATACATGATGGAGCTTAAGCACACACGTGTGCTGAAAAAACTAAAGCACTCTAGTGACAGCATTTGGAAATGGTACTTAATTTTTGAACAAGCTTTATATGTATTAAATAAGACAGAGGTAAATTTGTATAAAATGTTTTGTTTAAAGTATTGAGACAGCATGCTATAAAACTTAAGAAAAAAATAATAAAATACCCAAATATTAAAAATATGATAAAAATGAAATTTAATTTTCTTGGACATTTGGTCAAAAATATTAACCACTTAAATTAGAAATTTTTGTAGGCAAGTGTTAAAACAATTTCTTTAAAGAACACTCCGAAAAAGTAATATATACATTATTTCTAACTGATTAGACAGAAATTTATTTAAATTATTCCCCAATATTGGTTTTGATATGTAAAACAATACTAAAAATGTGTTTAATTTAAAAGTGGAATAAAATTGGTGTTAAAAACTGTAAAGGAGTTGAAATTTATAAATTTAGAGTATGTAGATCCCCTTGCATGTGCCAAAATAATTAGGTAATTGTAAAATAGTATAGTAAGAATAAATGAGTCTAAGTAATAATTATTTTATAAACAAAGATTTTTTGTTTTATACACACTGTAAAATATATAACTTTAAAAATATCTGTTATAGGAGTTAATAAGTTTTTTTTTAGAGATTAAACAGTTAAAAAGCTTATACTGAAATCTAAGGATGATATTTCACAATTACTGAAATACAGAAAAATAGGCCTAAATGTGTTTTTTTTTTTTTTTTTTTTATTGTTCTGTAAGACTAGCCAACATATTTACACTGTTTTTTGTAAGTTAGCACACAATTTAAAAAATGCTACTAATACATACAACACATTACAAATTTAAAAAATACATAATACAAAATCATTAACACTAGAAAAAACAGGAAAATTCAAGTTCAAGTAATCAATATAGGTAGACAATAAATATAGAATAACAACAAATGTAAATAAATCAATTAAAAACATAAATACTGTAATGTGTTTAAAGTGTGCTGGTCTTCATATTTAAAAGATCACCTTTCAATTACATAAAATCATGGTGCACAAACTCCTTTAAGGCATTATCCTGTTAAAAGGATTGATGTAATATTTTAAATTTTGGAGTACAAATAATATTCCTGAACTGATTTTATTAACATGATCAACCCAAATAAGCTTATTATGAATGAGGCGACCCAAGAACTGGTTGCCTATTAGTGCTAAATGAACTACCCTCTCTTAGAATATCCCACCAAATTCCCCAAGTATAAAGATGAAACTGATCCTACAGCCATCTGCAATCTTATTAGGGGTGTAGGCATAGTGGAAGGGAGTTGAAAGAGGACCCCTTGTAAATTACATAAAGAAATTGAGCATATTATTATGCTTGGCAATTCAACTTTGGATATGTAAGTATGTTTGCATTTTGTGCATACCTTATACACACTTGTAAATATTTTGCAAGGCTTGTAAACAAATGGGAATAATTTATGTTTTTACTTAAAATTCTACAGGAAAACTCATGTATGTAGATTATTCTGTGTTCCTAGATCTCCCTTTTTTATTGGAGGATAAAATGCATTTACGAAGACCTCTCTCCTAAGAGATATTGTGGGGCTCACCCCTCAACAAGGGAGAGGCACTACCTACTAAAAAATCCTCCCCTCTCCCCCACTGACATCTTTTAATCTTTCTTAAATATATTCCCTCCGAAATTAAATGTATAGCTACATTCCTGAATCTTACCACTTTCTTATCGAAATTTAATGGTAAACTGATTTTATAGGTGGGAATATGTTTATAAACGTCCAACTATTACTTTAGAACACACAAATGTTAAAATTTGACAATATTTATACTTGAACAAGAGTCATTGAATATACATGTTTAAACTTAAAAGTAATGTTGCTAGAAGACTTTAAATTCTTACAAGGCAATAACATGACATAAAAATGTTGTCCAGTTCAAAATAATGTCAATATTCAAAATAAAGTACCTTTACTACCAATCACAAAAATATGGAAGAAAAGTACCATTGTATTCTATAATGTAAAGAGAAAAATTTTGAATTTTGGTTTAGGCCCTAAATACTAACCATCTGCAAATATAAAAATTATATTTCTCTAGTTGGTATCTTAATTATTTTATATTAAACGAAACAGTTAATATGTGTCACATATTATTGGAGTTAAAAGTTTTCACAAAATTTTTCAAGGTTTTGTCAGAACTGTTCATATGTACTAGAACAAATATATAGAAGCTCAATGCCTTTCTTCATTCTCTCATACTAACAGAGAGCAGAGAAAACCAGTCACTACCAATAAGTACTATTGATGACCACCAACAAAATCCTCGAGTGGTTTCCACACACAGTTGATTTCTATCATACTCTCTACTAAGACCAAACTGTTGTATTTCATTTGTATTTCACATTTTAAACTTTATTCTTATGTATATGATATACTACCATAGATATAATAAAACAATTACAGCATAATTTTCTTAGATATATTCTCTATGTAAATTTATATTCTTTACATCTTCATTAAAAATTCCCTTGTAATCATTTATAAACATTTATAAAGGTGAAAATGTTTAGTTAGACATAACTTTAAGAATGGTTTGTTTTTCTGTTAAATTGTTTCTTGTATTCACATTACAATAAAAAAAGTAAGATATTTATTACTCTAGGCTCATTAATTGTTTACCTAACACAATAATTTATCTAATTATAATTACTAAATACATTTAATATTAATTTATAAATGAATTGTAAACTTGTAGATCAGAGAAAATAAAAATAAAATAATAAATAAATGATTAAAATTGAATTTTTCTTTTATCTTTGTTATTTTATTCACCTAAGCATGTAATGTTTATTTTTTGTATGTTCCATAAAAAAAAGTTATAATATTACAATAAGACCATTGTGCAAGTATGAATGCCAGGTGGTACATCAAGGAAGTTGACAGGTAAGTTTTCTGTAGTTTCTGAGGTTAAATATGGTTGTATACTGCTTCCATAGTCCATGTTTGTTCCTATTGGGTTAATTAGATAAGGTTATGAATAGAACCACTGATGTTGGGAAAAGAGGCATTAGTTGGATATTGTTGAACAGGCTGGAAGGTCTTGATTTTGCCATTGTGTGTCTATTATCAAATATAGAGTAGTTGACGACACGAGGGAAAAGCTCTGTGCACTAGAAGTAAGACTCAAGAATAACCATGAAAATACTAAATTTATACAGGTAAATTCAACTGCTAGAGAACAATTTAAAATTTGAGAAGACTAGAAGACACATAAAGTTTTACATATCTGAGTAGCATGGCTGTATGCGTTAATAGTGTAGATGCAAGATGTACATATCAGAATAAGAAAGACAAGCTCTGCAAATTTATAGGCAATGAAATATATTTAAAAAAACAAAGGATATTTACAATAATTGTAAAGATTTTAATTCTGTATTTACGAAGCATCCTCATAAAGTAAGCACCATTTCCAAGTATGACTGTTTGAGTCACTGTTGACTTAACATGCATACCTCCTAAGCTTCTTCATACATTAGCTGACTACAGACACAAGCAGTTGTTATGTATGATTTGTTTTATGTAATTAAATTGTATAGAATAAAACAATTGAAAGACTGAATTACGGACTGTTATCCGTTTTTTTTTATAAGCAAGAAATGTTAAACTAGGAGAGATTCATCATCAGATTAATGAAGGTTATATTAAAAATGAATGGCTGATGGATAGTTAGGAAAATAAGTTAGAGTGTTCAACCAAAGCCATGATGAGAATGGAGTATGGAATGAGAGGCCAATAATATAATGATTTGGTGGAGCTCATAAACAAAGAGACAGTTTTCAATTTTATCATTTTCTAGTGCATTTCCACAAACTTCAAGATCTGTTGTATTTTGTTCAAGTACTATTATTATACAAATATGAAGATTATAATATTTTAAGCAACATCGGCACTGGTTATCTCAAATTACGTTGGAATCAAAATTACAATCCATGGAGTAGAGATACCAAATTTTAAAAAGCAAAAATTCAAGCAAACAAATTCAACATGGAAAATCATATGCAGTGTTTCTTCTTCCAATTCATCTCTGACTCCACATCATTCTAGGCTTTCCATGACTTTTTGTACCTTGAAGATTCTAGTACAGTACTTTCCTCTCCTCTTTTTCTGGGTACTTCCTCAAAACAGGTTCATTTTCTTTTTTTTATATTTTTTAGTATTTTTCGTCTTTTTCCTGTGCCAATAATTCCTCAATTGTTATAATGATTAGAGCAATCTTAGACTAAAAATTTTCCTACGATAATATATTAACATAAATTTGAACCCTACTAGTTATGGACTTTGTTACTTTTGATGTTTCACATATCAGGCATTATAGAAAAGTGAGTATTCTTAAGATATTAAAATAATGACAATATATTTTAAAACACTTTTATTATTAAAAGAAAGGAAATCCCTTAAGTATATTCACCAATAATTTTCTCCAATATTTTGTTATGACATTTATTGAGTTTGGAACCAATTTCTGTAAACTCTCTTCATAGAATTTGTCACCGCCTGTGAGGTTGGCCATTGTGGTACTGCTCCTTTAACATTGTTGTTGTTATCAAAGCGATGACTCGCAGGATCAATTGACATTACATCTGGGCTGTAAGAGGGAATATCCATTTGCTTCTAACCAAGAGATGTGATGAGCTCTTGGGTTTGACTAGTAGTGTGTGGCCGAGCATTATTGTGAAACAACACAACACATTTTGTTTTACATTGTACTACTAAATTCCTTTAATGTCTTACAATAAGTATGTTGAGACCGTCATGCCTCACTATATCAAAGGACTCTTCAGAAACACTACCCTAAGCAGTTGGAGTGTTTGGTTCTGAAGTCAAATTACTTCAACCTCAGGATGTTGTGCTTATGTATGTTCATTGAAAAACTTAAGCTAGACTTTCTCTGAAAATTGTCTCATGGTGTTTAACAAATTTATCGGTCTTTATGATTCTGGCTTGTGACTTGTTTTCAAGCTGCAGGGAAATCTTGTGTACAGAAAATGGCATTCCATATAAGGTACCTGAGCATCTTTTTCAATAAGCTTTTGAGTGTAGCATTCATCGTACTCCAGTCCAGGAGCTTTCCTGGTGTTTGTATTTGAAATCACCCACTGAATTTCTGTGATCAAAGTGTTGTTGATGTGGAGAGTGGCCAAATTGGAGTGTATTTGTTTCCACTATCCAGGTAAAACAGGATCGGAGTTTGGTTGAAACGCAAGCTCTGATAGTGTTATCAAAGAGATTTGCCATATCATCCAGATCACCAACTTGTTCATTAGTTCCAACTACGGGTGGTTAAACTAAAGGTTAGTGCGTGAAGTATTTAGCTAAGGGCCAAACTGATGTGCCAGTAGACAATTTTTTGCCTGTTTACATCTTTGCCTGGAAGCCATCAGCTCTAAAATTTAGTATTTCCTCTTTGATTTCTCTCATGAGACGATTTATTTTATTGTGGTATGTGGATCACATAGATCTATGCCTTGTTAGAAGTGCCATTCTTAACCTGTTTACACCGCTTGATAAGTTGAAGTATGTATTTTTAAATGTAAATGTGATGCCGAGGATAACATTTGATTGGTACTGTGGCCTCCATCATAGTTTGTATTGCCATCATCAGTAGATGGCAATGTCTAATCACATGGCATTCGAACATGCAAGACTTTGGGTTGGGGATTATCTACCTGCTATAGAAAATAATCCTAATCAGCAAGTCTGTAGTTGAATACCCATCTGGATTCCTTCATTGTAGAGTTTCCTGCAACAGCTTAAATGATAGACACAAATACGGACTGAAGACAACTTATATAAGGTAATTATAGTAAATGACTGGAAAGTGATTTGAGTTCATATCCCTATATATGTGCAAATGTGGCATTACAGTTAGTCCCTTAAAGAGGGCCATGTCCAGTATATCCTTTATGTTATTTGTTCTAGTGTTTATTGCCTCGAATGGACCCACGACTAGAATGTCATTGGTTTCTATGTATTTGTACAGGTGCTGTCCACTCATGTGTTTGTATCCTTAAAAACAAGCAAGGTGGTTTTTAGTGAGTAAAAATCTCCACACTATTGAAAAGATCAGATGTCTCCCTTGTCTTTTGGATATTTCCTCTCCCACAAAATTTAAAAATAAAAAAATAAAAATAGAGCAAGCAAAATATTACAACTAAACTAAAAGTTTCTGTAAAAACTGTACTAGTTACCCATTATTTATGGTATCAAAATTTTATAAATTGTTATAAGTTGTTGGTCAATTAATATATGTACATAGTTTTGTTAAAATTTTACTGAAATGTATCTACTTCTAAAATTCAAAATGAAACACATTAATCACCATCTAATAAAAAAAATAATAAAATACAGGCGCAGGAGTTATGGATCTAAAAGTGGAAATGAAATATTGAAGGCTGAATATCTCATAACAGAACCTATTAATTTTAACAAAATGTGAAGGATTGCCACACCTTGTATACAAGAAAATTACAGTTTTTGAGTATTTAATCACTTTCCTTTTTCTTTCCTTTCTTTCTTTCTTTCTTTTTTTTTTTTTAGTGAGGAGAAACTAAATTTGTTAACATTTTGTCAGTGATATCACACTTTTTGTAGGCAACTTTTTGTATAGATTTGTTTTTTTTTTAAACCATCTTGAAGAGCTAACAAATTATACACAATTTTAACTATCTTTTGCATACTGATAGTTTTTAAGATTGTTCTTTTTTAAACCATCTTGAAGAGCTAACAAAATTAGAAACAATTTTAACTATGTTTTGCATACTAATAGTTTTTAAAGTCTGTTAAAAATTATTATTAATCATAGTTAGTTAACTTCTGGCAAAGTTTGCATAAACTAGAATTTAAAAATAATAAACAAACTTATAAAATTTAAAGAATAAAAATGAATATCTTATGTTTGTTGTCATAAATTTGAAACCATGTATATCCTCTTCCTTCACAGATTTTATTTAAAAAATAACTAGAGAACAAAATGATCCAATTAATTTCATATTTAAATACTGTAATGCATTAATGTTCAATGGTCTATAGGAAAAAGTTTGACTGAAGCACATTTTCAAAATTAATGCCAAAACTATTCAAAAAGAGCCTACAACTTTGAATATGTCATTCGTTTCTTAATTCTGATAAAGATAAAATTTATAATTGTTGAGTTTAAATTTTTATAAATAGTCAATTATGAAAATACTTTAATTATTTTTATGTAGTTAGAATTTTTGTTTTATAAGATGAAAAGCCTCTTTGTCATCATCGCTTTATAAAACCAGAAGAAAAGAAGATAAAAATAAAGACCCTTGAGTACTCTAATAGCACCAGAGTCGGAAAAGAACAACAGTTGGTCAAGAGAGACTGGATAGGAAAGATGAAAGAGAGAGATTTAACCCCCCTAACCTGATTAAACCAAAAATTGTAACTCCTTTCTAACGCACTTTACTAGATAGCCTTTGCTCGTTCCATGAACCAAGCCTATTGGTGGACGGAAACATTGCAATATTAATTAGGAAATAAGATTCGCCTGTAATGCCAAAAGGTAGGTAATCCATCATACCTCCGAGTATAATGCCTACCCTTCCGAGTGCGAGGGGGGAAGGCACACTATCCCATTATGAGTTGAAATCATCACCATCGCTGATGAAAAAAAGAATTTTGACCCATAGGACAAGGATTATGTTGAGGATGATGGTTGGGGGATGGATTATAATCTGTATACACTAACTTGGCCTCTGAACCCTTGGCTACCTGCGACCATCCCCTGTCACTCCCTTCCTCACCCAGCTGTTTCAGTGATGAGTCACCTACTAGCGTTAACACTGCACTGTTTAACTTTTTTATGGGAGTTACAATTTTCAATTTTTTTCAGCATAGTTAAAATGTTTAGGAAAATATAAGCAAATTGATACCAAACATGACGCTATTCCGTTTGTAAAAGCCGCCAGTAGAAAGCTCTTTACACAGCTACTATTTGCATAATCACATTCTTATTATTTACATGTTTACGTACTATTTACATACATTAGTTATTCAAGGTAGGTTATACTTCTATGGATCCAATTTTAATGTAAATACTCATACGTGTATTAACATCTGTTATAAAATTGTATTGAATCAATATTGGTTTGAATATAAATAATAAATTATTTTCTTTATGAGAAATTAAATTCAATCAAAAGAAAATTAAAGATAGTACAATTAAAATTTATTAATTCGGTAAAAGACCAAGCAGATCAGCAGAGTTAGCAATGTCCATGGCGGAAGATTGGTTCTCTGTAAATAACTTAAAACTGAACGTGACAAAAACAAAGTTAATCCAGTTTGGTCTACAGTCTAATCCTAACCTACATGTAAAAAAAGGTAAAGAAATAATTTTATAAAGTATAATGTGTTGCCTTGGACTGTTTAATATATAATATAGTTAATTACCTTAGAGGTTGTCCTCAGTCCTTATATTGGTTATAGCTACAGCGCTGTTTCGCTGAACACTGTCGGCTTCATCAGGCCCGCACTAACACATAGACACGTAACACAACACAACACTAACACATATAAAATCGGAGTATGACTCGTCGTACATAAATAATAAAATTGTTTTTGGCCACATTATATGTCTTGCTTGTCCAGCTGCAGGTATGGTACTGGATCTATACAGCAGTTATCAGTATGATACTGATAATTAAGTTTGGTTGAAATGAAATGTAAACATGTTTGCTATGTTTATTTAATTTTTAATTTTTGTTATTATATCATATATAGGGTTGGAAGAAAAGTTAGTGCGGGCCTGATGAAGCCGACAGTGTTCGGCGAAACAGCGCTGTAGCTATAACCAATATAAGGACTGAGGACAACCTCTAAGGTAATTAACTATATTAAAGAAATAATCACGAGCACAAAAAATGTTAAATTTCTTGGCATTACCTTAGACGCAAATTTAAATTGGAAAAGTCATGTTTCAGGTTTGGCTCAGAAACTGGCGCCAGTTTGTTTTGCTCTCAGAATGATTTCTACTGTGACTAGTATAAAAGTAATAAAAGCCGTTTATTCTGCTTATATTGGTTCTCGGCTAAGATATGGGGTGGCATTCTGGGGGAACTCTGTAGATTCTATAAAAATTTTCCGCCTACAAAAAAGAATTTTACGCTCAATGTTTCATCTGAGATATAAACAATCGTGTTTTCATTTTTTCAAAAAACATAATATTTTAACTTTCCCGTGTATTTATATCTATGAGACGTTAATTTTCTTTAAGAGCAATCATAATTTATTTGAAGTGAATCAGCACCACCACAAATACCCTATCCGTCAAAAACTATTGTAATATCCTGTCCACAGACTAAAATTTTTTGAACGTGGAATATATTACTCGGGTATTAAATTGTTCAACGCACTTCCGGAAAAAATTTAAAAAACGAATTCTATCCAGAGTTTCAAGAGTTCACTCAGAGGCTACCTCCTAGAAAATACATTCTACTCTGTGGAAGAATATCTGGCCAGAGGTGCTCAAGCCAATCCTGCTGATGTCGGGTGTAAATTGCGAATGAATTGATCCAGTGTCTGCCCTGTATTTATCTCAGATATAGCCTTATTTGGTGGATATGTATTTGTGTGTATGTAATATGTATATATATATATATATATATATATATATATATATATATATATTCTAACGATAATTATTGTATTATAATTTCATAAATTATATAAATCAAAATTATGAATTAATTATTATACTTTGGATTGTCAACACATAAGAAAAGTTATTAATGATGAAGTCCAAATATACTCTTTAACATTAGCTCTGAAATATCTAATTTTATTTGAATTTAATTTCCAAATACATTTGTTTTTTAATTTACACTATTTGCTCAGGGGGAGCTCTTTAATGAACAATTAATACAGTGAGTGAAATTTTTAATACTATAGAGAATTGTAGTTTTAACAATTTAGTTTCCAATTAAAGTCTATAATTAGTACAATACCAAATCCACTTTTGTTGTATTCCTATGTAAGTGATCCAGTGCTGATAGTTGAGTGAAGAACTTTCACTTTATTACTTGTTAACGATGTTCACCAAACACTACACTGTACTATGTGATTTATCAATAAAATGATTCACTTCAAATTACCATGAAGATGCACTCAACACTTTGTAGATGTACCTCTTTAGTACTGCAACGAAGATTACTAAGGTGTTAAATACTTTTACTTTGTAAAAAACAAACACGGTTAAAACAAACGTGTTAAAAAACAATTATTACTTTACTATTACTAAAACTGGAATTATAACTTATAGGAAATACTAATTTCTACATTAGGAATACTTTTGGCTTTACTTCGCCGACCCCTATGGTGTGAGTTTCTCCCCAAGACTCCCTCTATAATTTTTACTTTGTCGATGCTAAAAAATACTTATTCCCTCTCTCTTAATTTACTTTAACCAATGAACGTAAGCAGCTACTTTTTGTCAGCCAATCAAATTTTAATGTTTCAAAATTGTGACAGTTTAGAAAACTGTTGTCCCGTTATATTTTATGAGTTTTGTGTGTGATTGTCCTTAAGTTTCTAATATTATAGTTATTTATGACTTAATTGCCTACAATGATTCTGGGTCTAATTTAAGTGTTTTTCTCTTTTTTTTCTTTAAAGTTGTGAATGGTGTTCTGACTGATTTATAACATATCCCCCTAACGCTTCACCTTTGTCGGCTATCATAAAACGTTTAACATGTGTCCAACAAATGTATCTATTTCTATATTCTTTTTAAAATATTAGACCATTACTGGAAAGCTTATTGATTTCGTTATAATATATATATTTGTTATATTGTATTGTGTGATTGTGTGATTGTGGATGTGTGATTGACTAGTGCAGAAATGTGAACTGTATTTAAAGTTATTTAAGTTATTGTATTTATTATAAATTTGATTTTTTGTGGACTCTTGCTGTGCGAATTTTGTTTGTCGGCAGCAATAGAAATTAATAATAATAATAATCCGGGATGTATTTTGCTAGTGAAGCAAGTTATTTTATATACCATACTTGACACTTTGTGTCTTTGTAATTTTTAATATATGGAATGACTTTTTTTAATCAAGATAAATTATTATTCTAATAAGTCATGCAAAATTTGTTATTTGTTCAAATGTTATTTATTTTGTTTAATATTTCTCTATTTTATTGTTTATTCATTCTCTGATACACCTATTTGTATAAAAGAAAGAATGTGTTGTGTCTGTTTTGTAATGCGTTTTATGTATTGATGTAAAGGCTTAGACTTGTTGTATGCAATTGTATTGTCAACTACAACCAAATAAATGAAATGAAATGAAAAAATTAAATTAAAATAAAACACGAAAATAAAACTGCACCAATAATTACACGACTTCACACTGAAGTTGTCAACTTACTCACATACTAAATATTCGCATACTATAATTTACTAGTTAGGTTATATTTCTGTGCACAACAGCTATTTTCAAACACTTTAGTGGAATTTTACATGTCTTACTTAAATTTAGAATGAAGTTAATTAATCCAATAGTAATTGTAAACGTGATTATGTGTACGTATATTTGAAAGAGTATACATTATGTATCGTTTAATTTAAGAGTTTGAAAATTGTAAACTAAATATAGAATTGCAAATAGTAACATGTAACATCTTTATGAAGAATATGACGTGTCTAAATTGCTGTGCATCACAAGGCTCCAAGATCGGCCCTTTCTTGTGGAACATCATGTACGACGACCTTTTAGACATGGAGCTTCCAATAAATACAACCATCGTTGGGTTTGCAGACGATGCTATGGTTGTTTCCTGGGGGAATGATGAAAGGACTCTAGAAATAAGAATCAACGAGGCTCTGAGAAGAACTAAATTGTGGTTAGAAAGTAAAGGCTTACAGATGGCTGTAGAAAAGACCGAATCTATTCTAGTGACAGACAGGAGGAAATTTAATCATCCTAAACTCGTTATCGATGGGATGGAGATTAAGTGGAAAAATCAATTAACCTATCTGGGTGTGGAGGTTGAGTTTTACCCCCCCACATCATCAAAGCGGTGAAACAAGGTATTGAAGTAGGAGCTCGCTTAGGACGGATAATGCCCAATGTCAATGGACCAAAAGAAGGAAAGAGAAGACTCCTGGCTGGTGTGGTGACATCCAAAATATTGTACGCAGCGCCAGTGTGGGCTTCCGCACTCGTTAAAAAGTCTGTAGTAAATCAATTGCAGTCGGCTCAGCGACCGCTTGCGCTGAGAATAGCCATGGCTTACAGAACTGTTTCATCAAGTGCATTAGATGTGGAATCATATGACAACTCGGGCTATAAACAATTCGCATTAGTTTCAACGGAGTAACATTTGCACAATGTTCGCTTTTACTACATGTGCTTGTTAAAATGTATTCCATTCAGTTTGAACAATATTTCTACACATTAAAAACCTTCTCTTATGTATAAACTTGCTACATTTGTGTTAAACAGTGACTTACTAAAAAACAGTGTCTGTGTTCAATTATACAAATCACCAGCAAGGCATCGATATTCATCAAACGATACTTGAGTATTTTAGTTTTAGTTAGGTTATACCTAGAGTTATACATGTATACATTATCTGTTTGTTCTTTTTTGAAATGTGGATTTATCATATCTTAACAATTCATTATTTCCATTATTAATTGTACGATGAACATTGTTAAAATAATTATTTTATGTTATCTAAAAAATACAGTAACGTCAAACAATTAGAAGATAATAAAAAGGAGCTTTGTTTTCAATTTATTACAAAAACTACTTTTAATGATTTGTTTTGAATGTTCATTAACCCTTTGAAGAGTACAGGGAAATACCGATTAACGAGTACGGCCGTTCTTGAACGTTCTCTGTGCTGTTTGCGTAAATGAGTATGGACGTTCCGGAACTTTTTAGGTAACGTCTGAGCAATAAAAGTATTTATCATAAAACAAATTAGTCATGGCTTATTGTGTTGTCACAATTCAACAAGAAATAGTATTAAGAACACATGAAATCGGGTTTTTCACAATTGTAAGGCAGGACAACTCCAGGGGGCGTGGTTTCAGGAGAATTCACCATGCGTATTGATTGGCGCGTAAATGTAGGCGATGGCATCGTCTTCTCCGCGGTTGTTTCCCCCCTACACACACCTGTGCCTATGTTCCTTGTCTAGTATAAGTGATTTGTATCATTATATTATTATGTTACGTATATTATACATCAAACATGAAAAATTAAACACTACAAAGCTTTTTTACAGATTCCCCTCTGTCTAGTCTTTTGACACATTTAGCCGCGTCTCAAACGAAACCAACACACGATTCCAAGAAAATTGAAAAGAAATGTTATATTTTCCATAATGTAGGCTATACTAAATTGATTCGTGGAAAAAAAGCGGCCCATCAAACGTTTTTGTCTGTGTATGTCTGCTATACCGACGGGTGACAATGCCACGATGTTTTTATGCCGCCGACAATGGGATACCGCTATCAGCAAACGAAACCAACACACGCTTCCAAGAAAACTGAAAAGAAATGTTATATTTTCCATAATGTAGGCTATACTAAATTGATTCGTTGAAAAAAAGCGGCCCATCAAACGTTTTTGTCTGTGTATGTCTGCTATACCGACGGGTGACAATGATTTTTCAGTGCAAATTTTTTTTAAAGTACATTTATCAGTGTAAATTTTTATTCTTACAAGTTTTTAACACAATATTATTATATTATTATACATTTGTAACCAATAAAACAACTATTTTCAAATTTTTTTTTCTTACTCCTTGACAACAATTTTCTTGTAAATACTTACTAACCAGCTGTTGGCTATTTGGGACGTTCAGGAACGGCCGCACTCGTCAAAGGGTTAAATAAGTTTAGTTTATTAATTAACTATCCAATAGTGGTTATTTTAAACCTAGATCCAAACAGTCTTAAAAGCATAAAACATCTAAGTAAAAGATAATTCAAGTATATTCAGCAATTATAATAAAAAGTAATAAAGTTCAGTTTATATATATTCTTAAAAAGGTGTTAGTCTGGGGTTGAATTTTCTTATGTTGAGCATCCACTGATTGCGCCAACATTTGGTCCTATGGCCCGGATAGCGTGAACACATTGGTTATCCTTAACAGCAGCTGAAAAACTTGCTTGACTGCTTTTTATGCATTGTACACTGTAATAATTAGGTTCATTACTACAAGTTAAATTATTCCTATAACATTAAAATATTTATTACACATCTGGTTGATGGCTAAAAATAATTTTGATTTATACACTGTTAATATTGATTACTTATAAATTATAATAAATGTAACTCTTACTTTTAGTTTAATGCACAGTTAAAGTACAATTTCTATTTACAAATATAAGCATCTATGTTTACACTTTTATCAGTGTACCAGTTCATTTAATCTCTTATACGTTGATTATATAATATTGCTACAAGTAATATTTTTATTGGAAAAGTTGTACTGACCTTCGTGAAAACATACATTTCACTATAATAACTATTTTAATTATGATTATTTTACTCGCAGGTGCACTAACCTGTTATGTATTATACTTTAAATGTTGTTTAAAAAGAATAACATTGAATATTCAATTTATTGTCAAATTATTATGAAAGATAATTCTTTATATAAATTGTCTCGTCCATATAAGCTCAGGCCTAATTTGCCATTTCAAAATCAATTTGCAGTCATTACTATTGTTACCGAGAACCGCTCCAAGACATATTGAATCAAATAATAATATTATTTTTTTAAAGAAAATCAGTAAAGCTAAGCCAAGTGGGAAACAATTCATTCTAAGAGAATAATACTTTTATAATTTTACATCCATTATAAAAGTATTGTTTAATTATTGTAAAGAGTGTTAGAAAAACAAAGAGTTTTTCAGAGAACTCAAATTTTCGAACGAAAATGAATCGTTCGAAAGCAGAAGCTAAATCCGATCACCCAGGACCGAAGGACAGAAAGTAAAGAGTGTTAATGGTGACCAGTATTGTATACCATATATATATATATATATATATATATAGTTAGTTAGAAGTTAGTACCAAAAGTAGTCAGGGTCTTGAATGGCAGAGCATGTGACCATGGGAGTATTTCACAAACTCCCAAATATGTAAGTTTACCCACATTATTTTAAGCACTTTAAAGACTTCTTTATTCGTTTCTCATTCTTAAAGGACTTTCCTCGATCCTGATGTTTTTTTTTTATTTTTTTTTATAAAGTCTGAATTCATTATAAATATAAGTTTTTTTTTTTAAGCAGCTGGATTTATTAAAAATCTAAAGCAGAATAATATGTATGAATGAAAAATACATTTAATGTCACAAAATGATAATGGTTTCATTTATTATAAAATAAATAAGAAATGTACAAAGAGAATATAGGAACATATTGAGTGCATAGAGTTCTGAACAATAGTTGATATGTATAACTGGGCATTCTTCTTAAACACCTGAAATAGAAAAGCAACATTAAAATTTATTTTATTCATTAATTTTTAAAAGTATTATTATTATTTTTTTATTAATGCTATAATATAATTTAATTCCAAGTAGAGAAATTATATCTATTCAAATTTCCTTTAAAAAAAAAACTCTGATATTTAAGAAATTACATTGTGATCCAGATTTTTTTCTAAAGTTGTGTAAAGTCAAAAAATCTATTGGTCATCATCGGTTTATTTAAAAAAAAAAAAAAAAAGAAAAAAAAACTCGTGAGCAGTAAAAAAAAAAAAAAAAAAAAAAAAAAAAAACGAAGAAAAAGAGTATAAAATA